>JAUEJL010085554.1:0-14787 GCA_032274825.1 Drosophyllum lusitanicum
AAACTTTATGGTAATATCGTTTAGAAAAAAACTTTGATGGTTAAACCGAAATTAAACGAAAACTTTGATGATTAAACCATTATTGACCCTTACAAAAAATACAAGTTTGTGTAATATAAATGTATTTATTTGTTAATAAGATCGATGTAATTATTAGATTTAGTTTTATAGAATGTTTTCAAGAATTGTGAGGTTTTATTTCTCATGTTTTTGTTTTCCTATATACGATAGAAGGAGTTATCAATGCACCTATAGTTATACGTCTCTGATAAATCATACACATAACAATTTTAAGTACACAACATTATGATAAATTTAAAACTTTTCAAGAACAAATTACATGAAAATCCATGATCATTACCTAAGTTACCATATAAAATGAACATTTAAAAAAAAACAATCACCTTTTATAATCAATTAATCATCCACTTCTTTTTCTTTTTTTTGAATGGTCATAATCATCTTATTGTATACAAATGGTTGTATACAACGGGAATTATGGCAAAATTCAATATACAATGGTAAAAAATGAGACAAAAATGTTGTTTTATACTATGGTAAGTTTATAAAAGTTTCTTGTATTATTTTTTTTTGACAAAAAGTTGCTTATATATTATGATAATTAAGATAAAGTTTACTGTATTTTCATTCAATTTGTCCTAAAATTAAGGCTAGCAATTCGAGTCTGGTTCATGTCGTTTGTGTTTCATGTTGACCCAATTTTTACCCATTTATTTTTGAATCGTGCTCGAGTTGTGTCATTTTTAAATATAATTTGTGTGCCCTAACAATGTTGGGTTTTGTGTTGACATTTCAGCAAAATGTGTCGGCAAATAACTTTTTGGTTTTTTAAAACAGTTTTTGTTTTCTATTCGAATTCCTTGTTTGTTTTCCAATCTAAGATACGCTTTTCGTTTCAATTCGAACTTCAAAATTCGGTCTTCACTTAAATTTGATTTTAGTTTTTGGTTCACCTGATAAAAGAAAATACTAAAGACACTTAAATAAATAAATATAATAAACAATGTGTTGTACTACACTTCTATCATTATTAAACAATCCAAATTTACCCGATTTTTTGTGTCGACCCGTTTTTAACCAATTTTGAGTTTGGATGACTTTTCCATGTCGGTTTCGTGTCGGGTAAAAGATTTTCAGCCTTACATAAGATACAAGACTAAATATAATTATATATAAAGCTATACAAATATTTATATGTGAGTGGTGTATCCTTGGCTAGGATGAAAGGGCACCAAGGTGGTTTATCCTTTGGTACCACCACATCTTTTCATATTCATCCCTTACCCACTCCATCAACCTTAAGGTCCATTTTGGTTCACGAAATAAATATGAATGAATTAGAATTTAGCCAAAGGATTGAAATTCATAAAAAACTATATGTTCTTTTGTTGGTAGTAACTGGAATCGGAGTGTATAAGATTTATAATTCATGAATTTAAATAGTGCCACCGCCACATCGAAGCCCAAATGTTGAAAAAATTCAGGTTTTGTGAATTCACAAATGTTTGTCCTATTTCTTTACGAGATTTTTTTTGTTTAACCTATGTATCTGGCCTACTTTGCAAGCCGACCAATCTCAGGGCGACCACCCTGCTTTGCTAACAGACCAAAGTCATCGAGGGGATTTTTTTCCTCATATGATTTGAACCTGAGACCTCGAGGTATTTTCACCCTTGAAGCCCAAGTTCTATCACTAGGTCAAGCCCTTTTGGTTTTCTTTACGAGATTTGCATAATCAAAATATCCGTTCTATGCAAAAACTATCTGAAACCGGATTTGGACGAACCAGAATTTTTTGAAACCACATAGGCAAACCGGTTAAAAAACCGGATAAAATCCAGAAAAAATCCTATATGGGGGAGGGGGTTTGACCATTTTTTGCCACCATAAACATATATATATAGTTTGGAGATGTATTAGGTTGATTTACACCACATTCCAACTCTCTTAAAGTCTCTCAATCCTTTTTTTTTGTAATTTTTCTTCATGACTACTACTAATACCGACCCTAACACAGTTGAATCTACCATCGGGAAACTTTGAAGTCATGAGAGTGATCGAAAACCGAATATTTCCGAACCGTTTTTATTCAAACAGAAACCGGTTAGACCGGATGTCAAATTATCCCTTCCAAACCGGTTAAAATCCGATCCGGATATTTGAAAAACCGGTTTTCCCGTATACATGAAAAACCAGAACGGATTAAAACCAATCCGGATCAGTTTAAAATGCGAACATGCGCACCTCTAGTAGCAACAATGAAACAGGAAACAAAACAACCTGAAGAATTTAAGTTTGTATAGTATAAATTTTTAAATGTATATCACATACTCCAAAAACTAGCTATAAGTTGTACACGTTACATATAATGCATCAGTTTATCAATCTTCCATTGATTTCACGAATCAACAATCGAGAGTTACCAACAACCCGTTTGCTTTCTTCGACTATATAACTACATAACTCATGCTTAGGCGCCGGGCATAAACTTTTTAACTCGATTAAGGGATCTTTTACCACATAATTATTGTAAATCTCCCTTGCAGGATGCACATTATCCCACCAAAAGTCTGATATTGCTATCTTTAAGAACTTCCAATACTCTACATCCCTATCTATCCTAATTAAACTGCTCCCTTTCGGAGTCCACACATAAAAATCCATCCAATCTCGATCCAAGATTTCCATCAATCCTTGAGCTTGTGGAATACAATTGTACGGAACATGAGACCATGGGTAACCCTTTCTCATATCACCCTTATAAAACGGGCATTTGATTTCTAAAATTCCTCGATAAGGCAACCCGTAAACAATCCTGTCAATTATCCCATCAGGAGAAGCTGCAAGCCAATTGTCTTCTTGATTCGATTTTTCACTAACTTGGAATTCAGGAAGCATGACTGAATTTCCGGTTATTAGTTTATACCTTTCGAGTGCTTCCTCTTCTTTCAAGTTATTCCAACAAGTAGCCAGGTTTCCAGTGAACGGTTCAACAGCACCAACTTTTTCTAGCCAGAGCTGCACCCTTCGGCCAGGCCAAAAACCAATAGCTTGAGCAAAAGTGCTAGCAGTTAGCTTATGTTTTCTTTGGTCTTGCCAGTTTTTAAACCAGTGCCTTAAACCAACTGATTCAAGAAGAGGATGACTTTTGGTGCATAAATATCTGGTAGTGCAACATGTATAGAAACCAAGGTGATATTGACTTGTTAATCGCATAATTGATCAGTCCACACCAGCCATGATTTCATGTGCTTCCTGATGACACTTGTGTTATGCTCGGGATTAAACTGAAGCTAAAACGAAGTGAACACACATAACTTGTTAATATTCAATGGATAGACTGACATCTAATTATTCTTGCATTGAATTGAAGGATTATGCTTTAACTAAAATAGCTTCTTTTTTTTCTTAGTGTTGATGAAACATTTAGTCGAACAGCTAGGATGCATAATTTGTTAGCGATTAAACTAAACTTTAGGGGTTTAGTTGTTATTAACATATAGTTTAGGAGTTTATGTGTTAGTTTGGAAGTTATGGGTCGGTTATCACCAAGAGGTGTGTTGGTTCAGAAAGTGTCGATTGAATGTATATATATATACACGTAATGTAATCTGAATATGGGTGTCTTAAAAAATACACCACCATGTGGACATGGAGTTTTAATAAAACAAAGGTTTCTGCAGTATATCTCTTTCTTGTGTGTGTTCCCCATCGAAAGAACAGATCATAAAGTTGATCTCTGTTATTGTTGTTTGTTCAATTCCGCTGCCAACATAATTGTGGTTCAATCTAAACTGATATATCAAACCATCAAGGTACAAAGTACAAACATTAGCCAAGGTCATATACTTCCGATCGTTTCTATAGATACTAGTGTTTAAAAGCTTAAAGAACACTGTTCTGCGCTAGTAATTTTCAGAACATTCAAGACACCTACAAACTAGACAATAAAGTGATCAGAACATTCAAAATCAAAGCTTTTTTCTACTTAAATCCTACAAACCAACACCAGTTCGCTATGAGTTAAGACTTTTTTTAATGTAAATTTGATTCTAATAAATGAACGATTGAGTTGATAATAGTAAGATATACATAAATCGTGAGTTGGAGACTTGCCATTCAGAAATTCGAGGATTTAGGGCATAGAATTCGAGGATTAGTTATTTTGAAAATCTTTAAATAGTTTTAATGTGAGTGTGTACTACAATTATTATTGGAGCATGTGAGGTTTGGTTGTCAAGCAGATGCTCCATCAAGCTATGACATAAAATAGAGATATCCTAGTCAGTAACACTATTGTTTGTGGCCTTTTCAATTCAAGAATATTCCCAATTATTACATCTAATAATGGATATTCATTCTTAGTTTCTCCCCTATGGTTCCGATGTTTTATAGCTACCCACAATTTGGTAGCATGTTCTTCGCCCTGCACCAACCCTTTGTCACAGTTGTTAATAGCGCCAAATAGAGCCGCTATAGCGAATAGCGTAGCGTAGCGCTAGGTGACCGCTATCAAGCATATAGCGGTAGCGATGGCATTTTGGTTTTTTTTTTTTTTGGTTTTTTTTTCATTTTTTTACCTTTAATCAGTAATATCAAGCTTTAGATGATCTTTGATTTAACTTATAAGAGTTTAAGACTTCGTATTATATTTTTTTATTTTTATATTTCATTTGTTTACCTTTAATCAGTAATAGGAAGCTTTAGATGATCTTTGATTTAACTTATAATAGTTTAAGACTTAGTATTATATTTTGTTCTCTAATATATATAATAGTTCAAGACTTTTAAGGTAATATACTAATATATAAATATATAATTATTTTTAGAAGGCTATCGCTAAATATGAAATAGCGGCCGCTATTTAGTGCTATTCGCTATGTAGCATATAGGTAGGCCATCGCTATTGACAACTATGCCCTTTGTACACTTTTACTATTATGTCGCATGAGGAACATTCAAAATACTTTTCTTTTGGTGAAGAGCTAGTAAAAGATTTCCTATATTGATATTTTTTCAGTTTGGAGAGCTGAGAAGTGATCTCTGAGAATAGTGAAGCTTAATGATTTATTCTTCACCTACATAAGAAAGGGTCTGTTGATGTTCTTAGTTTTTCTGAGGCAATACCATAAAGTTCAATCATTATTTTAGAGTTAACTTTCTATAGTCTGCATGTTTGTTAGGTGATTTGAGTTTTTGTTTTTGTTTCTTTTTCAAAATTCTAACATGTGGTAGAGTCCACAGATCATGTAAATTCATGCAAACCTATAAGGAGAAACCATCCTTCTTACAGTGAAACTATAAATCTTAACATGTATTATATTTTCTATTTGGTATTACCCATAATAATTAATTTCTAAAAGGGTGAAACAGAACTTTTTAAGTCTATTTAATGAGTTATGTCTAAAATATATGACGTACACAGTGACCATAGGTGAAACAAAGCATTTGATCAAAACCTTATGGTCTCTGAGTAATTCATTTAGTATTTCATTTTCAAAGACACCCGCTTTGGATAAACTAGAAACACAAATACACACAAATTTACAGAAATGTCTTTCAGGCATTTCAACGAACAGTTGGCGGGCAACACAAACACACACCTAATGCGTTCTCAAGGGGTTCATCTCAGCTTGCCTTGAAAACAGAAAGAAAACCATACCACCCCCTTGATGATTCGCTCAACAAAAACAACAAATGAACAAAAATCACGCTAACACTAACAATTTGGGTTTGGGAAGGAGTAACAAACCTGTCAATTCGTAGATCATTGGCAAAAGCAGGAACGGTGATCGAGTTGAGTTCACATACGGCTACACTCAACACGGAAATCCAGGAACAGAAACAAAAGCAACTAAGTGAGACGAAAAAAGACGGTTAAGAAATGGAGAAATGAAGATGCGGAGGGAGTCGAACATTAAAAAACCAAGAGGATGATGGTTTACCACTTATATGAGTTTTAAAATAAATAGATTTTTTGCATTTGAGTTTTAAAAATTATATGGATTTAATTCTTAGTATTAATTTTTTGTATGAGAATTAAGACTTAAGAGTGTATATGTTAAAATATGACTTGAAAATGTTTGGAAGATATTTGGAACTTTGTTTTGAGCCCGAAATTTGGTGAACTTGGGTGGCGGTCAAGAATTTCTTATTTTTGATTAATTATTATTTCCTTAATTATGAATTAGGGTTTCTTGGGTTTCTAGTCTTCATTATAAATATCTAGCATAGGTATCCTAAGCATTATAACTCTCTCTGATATCAGTAATATAGTTTCTATGTTCCTGCCCGTGAACGTAGATTAACACACTGTTAACCGAACCACGTAAAATACATATGTTCTTTATTGCTTTCTTTCTCGTTTTCGCATAACAATATATTTCTTTGTATGAATGTATATTTTAGTAAGTTAAAGATCATGCAATGTAACATTTCCAGTTTGTCAATTTCTATATCATTTTGAACATATTATGGAAGCTTGGTAGTTAAGGTCCTAATTAGTATTCTAGTTATTCGGGTAAAAACCAATCGACCCTATTTAACCTGACCATATTTCTCTTATTCGGGTTTGGTTTATTGGTTCAGGCTTTTTTGACACCCCTAATATCATATTATATATATACCCTTCATTATCTTTCAAAACATCATATTTGACCAACCTAATTTTAAAATTAATCTTTTTAAATGTCATACTTACTAAATTTATTATTTTAATCACTTTAATATATATTGATTCTAATTTTATCCTTTGCAATAATTTTAAAAACTAGTCAATTGACTATTATACCATTTAGTACATCTTGTTGAACGGTTTTTCCTTATGTAAAAAGTTCCTTAGCTACTCAAATTCCACACTTTACATTTGTTGAAGCTGAATTTGTTCAAGATGCATGTTGCATGTCGCATCTAATCTGTTGCCGCCATGCCTTCGTTTGTGACACCATCTAAGCAATTCTTTGCCACCGTGTCGTCTCTATCATCCAATTGTTAAGGTAAATAAATTCAGATATATTAGTTGTGATTGATACCAATGATGATTGACACCTGTTGCCTGATGTGTGGTGTGAGACTGTGAGCGGGGATGGTGTTAACAAACGTGAATTTGAGTAGTAAGAAAACTTTTACAAAGGTTAAAATCAATCGACAAGGTGTAGAAGAGTAGCAAAATTGTAAATCGACTATTTTTTATTGTTTAATAATGTATACAATTGAGATTAAAGGGTTGTTTGATTGCAACCGAATAATATCATTCAGCTAGCGCGTTTGATTTTCGCCTCTAAATGAAGATTGTGCTTAATGAAATAGGGAAATCCTGCTGAATTATTCAGCCATAAAACACATCCCGGATCATTAACAACAAACATTTTACCCTAAAACCTATTTTTACACACATTCTCATAGTAAACAATCATAATTTATTTCAAAGAAAATTTCATTCAGAGCTTTTAAACTATCTCAACCATTGAATCATATGTTTAATCATTTTGAGAGTTGTGTCGAAGGCATCTTTATCTATGCGATCCCACCTGTAAAGTATATCATTTGACGAGTCGTGTTCACACTCTTTCACTCTTTGTATTGACTTGACCATTGGAGACGAATTGCTTTATCAAACAACCCTTAAGATATTGTAAAGTGACTAAAATAATAAATATGATATTTTATGTTGTTATAAAGGGTAGATATTATATTTTAAAATTGGGTTGGATAAGTATGATATTTGAAATGTTATAAATGGTATATATGATATTCTAAAGTTATATTAGACAAATATGATATTTTATTATTACCTAGTGGATTAAGGCCACTGCTTATGTAAAAATAAGTAATTTACTTTTTTATTGTCTAAATATACAGGTAATCTATTTTGTAGTAAAATGTTAAAGTATGTAAGGACTTGAATTTTCGATTATGGCTTTGGCTCTAGCTGGTCGGAGTTCTCACCGTTGAATCACCGCAAAACCCACTACAAGAAAAAACACTTTTAGCGGCGACAAAAGTTGCCGCAAAAAGTCAAAATGTCGCCTGATATAGGTTTTTGCGACGACATGTCGCCGCAAATAAGTCGCCGCAACAAACTGGTCGCCGCAATATAGGTAATCTATTTTGTAGTAAAATGTTAAAGTAAGTAAGGACTTGAATTTTCGATTAGGGTTTTGGCTCTAGCTGGTCGGAGTTCTCACCGTTGAATCACCGCAAAAGTACCTTAGTTACTTGACCGGAATTCCTTACTAGTGGTGATGATGGAGACGATCAGACTCCACCATCACTACCAGGAAGGAATTCTGGTCAAGTAATTAAGGTTTGGTGGTGATCCAACGGTGTGAACTCCGTCGACTAAAGCCTAATCCTTACTTAGTCACCACAAAGTAAGCTATCTATTTGAGTAATAAAAAAGTAAACTAACTACATCAACTTTTTTAGAAAAGTAGGATATTATTCCATGGAATTAACCCTTACCTAATCAAGTAAGTAGCCAATCCGGCCAATCCTGTCACCTCTCAATCTTTATCAGTTGCATTAAAAAAACAACACGAGAAGGGCATCGGGTCGATTAGCATCATCAGCATGGCTATATTTTGTATTTCCACTCACATTCTATAAACGGGCTACTTCAATTAAGTTTCAAAACTCCATAAGAAATACATAAGATCGAGTACATTAAAAGAAAGTAAAACCAGAATCTATACTAGTAACATTTGTTGTACGGAGTATAAATTAAGGATCAGATAAGCTAAGGAAAGCATCCTTAATGTAGATATGAATTTCGGGAGAGTTGAGAGCGATATAACAGTAGACCAACTCCTCAACATCATTCCAATCTTGAAATCGCACATATCGAATCATCTCTAAGATCGATTTTCTTATGTCCCGAAAAGGATCGGAAGAATATTTGACTGCACAATCACTGTCTGCAAACACTCCATGAACATCTTCAGGCAAACTTGCTGAAAAGCTCATGACTCTCTCCCTTCTGTTCTTCTTTGAGTTCTTGCTCATGAGTTGATCTTTATGATCCATTTTAATGGAGATAAGATAGGAATGAAATGGACCCTTGTCCGGTCGATCATATCGTTGCAATTTATATAGCAGGCTGGGATGCAAAGCAAGCAAGGCATGCATGAATGGGAGCCGAGCTAGCTAGCTAGCTAGCTGGCTTTAATTGCATGTGTATGTAATTAATGAAGAGACCAACTGCCATGCATTTCATTTATAATCATATTGATTGATGTGATGTACGTATTGTTTGTAGATATCGTGATGCACAGGCATCTCCAACCATATCGAATTGTTGTAATAAATGCATGTAAAAGACTCCAAAATATATAATACATGAAAAAAATGCACGTACCATTCATGACTTGGGGCAAACACGTACATGGGTCTGGACTCTGGTGTATTGAACTAATACTGAAATCATCGTCTCTAGTCTTTTCTCTTGTTGTTTATAATTCAGAACGGAATATTTAAGCTAGTTACTTGTCTTTTTATAAACTTTTTTTTTGACAAATGTGTTTGGATCGTTAAAGATCAAGAATAAAACACTGCTAACCAAACCGTTTAATTGCAATGTTCTAAAACCAGGGTTCACTAAAAGAGACTAACTTAATTTCTAAGGAGCTTAGCTTCCCAACCATTGAACCGAACAACCCGTTGATTCCTCTTCCATCAACAGCTCCTTTTGCGACGACATAAGTTGTCGCTAAAGCCTCCAAAGTCGTCGCAGATTAATGCTTAGCTACTACAGTCGTCGTATCAAGTTCGTCTCAGATCACAAAATAGCTAGCGATGACATGAAAAAAAAATCGTTGCAGAATAAAAAAATAAAAAATATCACTTATAATACTGTCTGCCATTTTCGAATATTTTAACAATTTTTTTTAATTTGTTGTTTGTATGTTTTGCGACAACAATGTCATCGCAGATCTCTTGCCATAACTAGCCTGTTTTAGCCTTTTCAACGACATATTGTTGCTAAAATTGCTTTTAAAAAAATTCGAATTTTCATTTTTTCAGAATTTACCCATTTTAAAAAAATTCTACAAATCGCATATTAATAACCTGAATATTGCTACAATTACATAGCGAAAACAAGCTATAATGTACGTAAAATGATGTACCAAATACATAACACGTGTTCAAAAACACGATAATCTAATCGAAATCAAGTCAAGTTTAATCTAAACCAAATGTACCAACACTAAAATGTATCAATAACATAAACCAAATCCTACAATGATACTAACCAAACGTATGTACTTGTCATTATAATTCTCTTCCGCATTGATTTCGTCCCCGTCGTCATCGTCGTCGTCATCATCATCATCATCATCATCATCATCATCATCATCATCATCACCGTCTAACGGAAGGACTTGAAAGTTAGGATGTTTTGTACACACCAAAGTGACCCACTTTTGAAATCGCTTTTTCCATTTGTTGTTTATTTTTTTGTTGTTTTCGCGCACGATTTCTTTAACTTGCTCGTTTATTATGGGCGGTAGTTGTGACGGGGTGGCCGATGATGAAGATGGAAAAAAAAGGAGCGGATAGACATATTCTTTAGATTTTGGCCATGACTGGCATTATGACCGCGTCGTTCCCCAAACACCTAATGCACTTGATTTGTTAATAAACTTTTAAAGAAATTTAAGTTAATAGCTCCAAGATATTATATCGACCTCAACCTATTCTTATATGGGCCAATATAGGTTCAAGTTAGAATGATTCGTTCTATAATACGTATATAGGTTCAGATCAAAACACTTTTATACTTATGTATACAATATTTTATACTTTATCATCGCTTTTTTCAAAATATTCGAAATTTTTTAAAATTATCTATCTTCTAATATAAATAAAAGAATAACATTTATCAATTTAATTAAAAGATCTTGACCCTTCATTTAATCAAAATTAAATCATATTCATTCATTTTATTAAAATTAAAAGTCCAATTCTGACTTATAGTAGTCAAAGTTGAAAACTCAATTTTTAAAATTTAATTTTAATAGGAGGTAAGATAGTAAAAAAAATATTATTTAAACTCTAAAATATTTTCGTACATATTAAAAAAAATTAAACTTGCCAATTAATAAATATTCAAACTTTTAGGAATAAATATTCTTTACACATTATTATTTAATTTGTGTTAGAATTATTATCTAATTTTAAACTTTTAATTCACTACATTTATTTAAGAATAAATATTCAAGTTCTTTTTTATCATCTACGGTTATTATAGGATACAAATCTTACCGTAATTAATTTTATATTACTTTTAAAGTTGTCATCAATTACCTTTATATGTCAACTAACTTTAATATAAAAAATTTTTAGCTTTCGAGAAAGTCTCATATTGAGTTTTTCTTTCGTCGGTACAAAACAATTATATATTTAAATAAACAAATATAAAATAATAATTTTATGATTATCCGTGTATTTACACGGGCATCCAAACTAGTATAATTATATAAGTGTATCTAAATAAATATCAACTCATTGTCGACCAATTTGAACCTAAATAATCAATTTTCTGAATTACCAAAACAATAACTCAATAAGCCACAAAAATCTTATGTGTATCAACGTTGATGAGTGGCTAACTAGCTATCATGTGCATAAAAAAACAAAATTATCGAAAAGACTAATCAAACTACAAACACTAATCAAACTACTACACTAATTAATCACAACACAATGGTCAAATTATCAATTTTGAATCCAAATAGTCGAACTATCAACAACAGAACCGTATACATGGCTAAAACATGAAAACCCCGAGTATGAAATGTATACATGACGAAATAAAAAATTCACAACTTGTGGCTAAATCAGAAATTCAGAACTGTATACAGGGCTAAAACGAAATCAGAAAAATCTCAAGTATGAAATCAGAAATTCAGAAGTATCATGTATCAAATAGCCCTCAATCATAACTTTTAACATAAAATCATGAAAATTAGAATTGTCCTTGTGCTAAGTGAACCAGGAATCAAGTGACTCAAGGTTGGGCCTATAGGGACTCGGACGGGGGCGGGACCAGTCGGAGATGTCGACGACGATGTGTGCTCTGAGAGCCGGCGGTCAACGACGGTGACAACAAGCTAGTCAACAAACAGCGCAGCCGAAGGGGTCGACGACGACCACAGTTGAGGAGAAGACGGTTGTGGATGGTCGGAGGAAAAGACAAGCACAAACGAAGGAGAAGATGACGAGTACCGCTGGAGAGTTAACGAAGATGGCGGCCGGTGGTTGCTCGATGGCGGCTCGTGGTCAGATCTCTCAAGATCGATCGAGAGCTATAGGGCGGTGTGTATGTGAGGTCTGTTGAGAGAGATCGATATGCCTGATGAGTATTTTCTATTTCAAAAATCAAAAATATTAAATATCAATAAAAAGAAAGTATATAATTATATAATGTTAAAGAAATGAGTATTAAAAAAACGACAGACGACGTTTACATCTAGACTAGTAGTGGAAGCGTTAACACAAAGGGGATGGCAGCCGTGACGGTAGAAATATGGTATCACAATACGAAAAGAAGAGATTGTATTTAGAGGGTGTTTGGGATTGCGTTTAAAAACTGATTATTTGATTATTGTGATTTGAAATCGCAGATAATTAGTTTAAAGTGTTTGGGGTTGTGTTTTCAAAAATCAATTATTTGCGTTTTGGAGACTACAAAACGCAGTTTTGAGAATCTACTTTTGAGTTGCTTTTTCAAACTGATTATTTGATTATTATGATTTTACCCTTTAAAAATCAGTTAATCTACTTTGCTAAGCACTTAAAAAACTGATTATCTGATTATTGCGATATGAAGCAATATAATTAAATCCAAACACTATTATTCAGTAGCACATTCTTTTACAGCTAATTATCTGATTCTGATTATTAAAAACGCATAATCTATTTTCAAATCGCAATCCCAAACACCCCGTTAGAAGAACAACACACTCTAATTTTCTCAATAATTACCAAATCAAATCATATGTACAAGGTAACTCCCATTTTGGAATTAATTACGTCTTAAATGCTACTAATTAGCTTTTCAACCCAAGTCCTCAAGTTTATCACTTTTGCAGAACTACCACTATTTTAAAAAAGTTAATTCCTTTTTAGAAAGAATTTCATATATATCCTTATAAATTTTCTTAATTACGTATATATCCTTGCAAAAATCAATATTACGTCCATATCATTCTAAAACTCTAAACTCTCATATATGCCTTCTCCCTAATTTAATAGTAATTAAATCATTTAAAATAAAAAATAATATTTTCTAATTTAATTTACAATTGCAATACATTAAATACCCTTTTTTCATAAAATAAAAAATAAATACCAAGCCCCTCCATTCGCCCCTCCCCCTCCTCAAGCGACTTCATTTTCCGGCAACTCCGTTTTCCTCGACGAGTCTACTTTCTCACTACCACATACATTATCACTAAAACCTTCTCACCTCCAACAGACTTAATATCTAAGTTTCCATAACCATCGATTTTTTTGGGTGACAGAAGGTTATTTTGATACTTCTATTAAGGTCTTCCTTTTAGTTGATTATTTACTCCAAATGAAACATCATTTGATTTCATGCTATGACCACAAGATAGGTATTGATATCTTGTTATGAACTAATGAAAACAGATTGTCTCTTCTCTATCAAAATAGATCTTTATTTCTTGTTCAACGATCTTTTATTTGGATTTTGAATTATTCAGGTGGTCATTCATCTTCGTCGATTTGTTTACATCGATTCTTGTTTGATAATCTGTTTAACTCAATTTAATTTAGTCTCAAGTTTAACAATCTGTTTAGGGTTTTAATTTGTGTTAATTCATTTTTTAAGTCGATTTGATTTCTTGTCAACGAATTGGGTTTTTAAGTTGATTAGTTCTCTTGTTCAACAATTTGTTTAAGTCGATTCAGGTAGTTATGAGTTCTTCAACTTCATTGACTCGAGGTTTCATAAATTCAAAGCTTCACACATGGGTTTCATAAACATGTATTTTTTGATTTTAGGTTGTGCGGTTTCATAGTTCGATTTAATTTTCAAGTTTCATGAAGTATTGTTTCTATAAGTTCGTCTTCTCAAGTTCATATGACAATTTGATTTAATTTTTTAGGTTTTCATTTTCTGGTTTCAAAAGGATGTAGAATGCTGAAACTTTTTAATAATAATATCCTCTTGCAGGTGAGAAAGTTGTAGTGATGATGTTTGTAAGTGAGTAGCCGGAGAAAATGGAGTTCCCGGAAAACTAAGTCGTCGGAGAAAGGGGATGGGTGGACGAAGGGGCTTGGTATAAATTTTTTATTTTATAAAAGAATGGTATTTAGGGTGTTTTAATAATAAATTAAATTAGAAGATATGGTTTTTAATTTTTAAATGATTTAATTAATATTAAATTAGGGAAAGGGACATATTTGAGAGTTTAGAGGTTTTAGAAGGATATAGGCGTAATATTGATTTTTACAAGGATATATACGTAATTAAAGAAGTTTGTAAGGATATATATTTGAAATTCTCCCTTCTTTTTAATAGTAAACTGCATAATGACACCAGATCCCGACCACAATAGTTCACTTATAAATACTTCACATTAAATGCAATAGAACAAAGATGCGATTTCGTTACACCAAAAAAGTGTGACGATATGCATATAGTCACACCTGCGTTTTCAGCGTATGTGTGACGAAAGGTCGAGTGACCATAGGGTACATACAGTTACATTAGCGGGTTAGTGGTCGTATCCATTTAAA
>JAUEJL010085565.1:0-27036 GCA_032274825.1 Drosophyllum lusitanicum
CGGTTATTGGGCTTAGCCGCCGGCAGTTATTTCGCCGGTGGGGGTGGGGGCTGTAACATAAATAATAATAATAATAAGCTAAAGTATTTATTATATCCTAAGTAATTAAGATCGAGGTTAATCTTTCACCACCTAGATGACACTGGGTGGAGGGAGTGCACTTCTTGTGGCAAGGTAAGCTTTACAAAGAGTCAACAAAAGTATATTATTTCCGTATTAACCGACTCTTTTCTTACATCAAGTATTTTAGGAGGCTGTATGCATTATAAACATACTTTGGGCAATGTTCTACCCATTTCTGTTATTACTATTTCTTTTGTTAGACCCATTTGACCCCTTAGAGATAAAACCTAATCCCAATGAACCAATTCATAAGTAAACGGGACGAAATTTATCTATTTTGTTTTTGTTATTCATCGACTCCATTGTGGATGATTGCTTCTAATGCTTTCCTGGAATTACGGAACAATGGTGGTGTAATTTGTTTCAGATGCTCAATTAGTCTGGGCCATAATCTTGTAATATCATCTTGCATTGACTTTTAATTACAGATCCTAAATCATGACTTTCGATTCCGGTATTTGATATTTTACTAATTTACATGCAGAAAACGAGAAAGGAGAAGGCCAAAGAAACTGACATTTCAGTAGAAAAGTAGTGTTGAAAAAAAACAATCATCCAATGTCAATGATAATGTAATCAATAACAACTGCAGTAAGATAAAATTGTTGCAAGTTGAATGATGAAGCTGCTGACAATCACGATCCATCTACGTCTCAAATGAAACATGTCGAAATTGTTCATTCTTCAGGAGAAAATGGACATAAATATATTAATAAGGAATAACTTGTTCACACGAATTTAACAATTAGCTTACTTAGAACATTATCTTCTATTCTAGTAAAGCTGTTGAACAATGAGATGACGTCAACATTATCTTACTTACAACAAGGAACTTGGTCTCGATAAAATTTTCCCAAATTCATTACTCAAAAATTTAATCCGAATTCTGGTGCGGGTTCACAAATGCGGGTGGCAAGACCACCAGTTGAAGGAAGGGTTAAAAGTCAACTGCTTCCTCGTTACTGGCCCAGAATTACAGAACAAGAATTTCAACAAATATCTGGAGGGTATCCATGCTTACATAAATACTAGTATCTATTTCTTTAAAGTTAATTACATAAAAAGTGGAGCAATCGTCCTTTTGGGCCCAGAAAAGAAACCCTTTAACTCTCAAAAGTTGTATTAAAAAGCCTTGAAACTTTCAAAAGATTTTGAAAGTTTGAGGGGTTATTCTGCGCTAAGAAAGTTTGTTACCTGCAATAAAATTTGGAACATATTTGGTTACCTTTTTTTATTTTTATTATTTTCATAACTTTGGTTGTTAGCTCAAATGCAACTGTTGTGCCACTATTTGAAAAGGTTCTTAGTGCCAGTGGTACTGGTTGAATAGGTCATTTAGTTCTCCCTAAAGCATGTGCTGAAGTAAGCAAGCTAGCTGCACATTATTATCTTATATAAACTTTAGTAATTTATGTTTTGTGAGTAAAGTTTTTATTACTCCTCAGGCATATTTTCCACCCATATCTCAACCCGAGGGGCTCCCTCCGAGAATTCAGGATGTAAAAGGCAAAGAATGGTTGTTTCAGTTCAGATTTTGGCCAAATAATAATAGCCGCATGTATGATTTAGAGGGTCTTACCCCATGCATACAATCCATGGACTTACAGGCTGGGGATACAGGTACTTTTTTTTATTTAATATTTTTTTAGTTATTTATAACCTTTATTCTTATTTTATGTATTCTCCACAGTGACATTCAGCCGAATGGAACCTGAAGGAAAGCTTCTTATGGGCTTCTGGAAGGCCTCAACTAATACATCTGTAAAGGTACCTCACATAATACACCTATGCAGGTACCTCACTTTCAGATTATATGTTTTGTATGTGATATTATAAACATTCTGAAGAATATAGTGTTTGGATGTGTTTTTTGTTCTTTGAGTTTGTTGTAATCAGATAATCAGCTGTTTGAATGTTTGAGGGAAAACAACAAATGTACAGGTAACCTGGATACAAAAATGCCTAAAAGACATACTTTCAAATAAGAAACAATATCTTGGAGGACCAAATCAACCACAAAAATTGTTTTCTTTAAGAAATGATTTTTTGCTTATGTTTTAAAAACTTGTCGCCTGTAATTCCAGGAATTATCTTTTTCATAATTACTAAGGAGGTAAACGGTCTTTGAAATTGGGTATAAAGTGGGGCCGGGTAATAAGTAACTTCAGTTATCTTGTTCATGATTCATTTTATTGCAACCGGAATATGAAACTGATAATCGACAACTGATCATTTAGGCCCTAAATAATCAAATTATCACCATAAAAATGACTTGTTGAATTCTCTCTTTTTTTGCAGTTGCTGAAGGGAAATTTCCATGTAGACGAGTTGTCAAGAAATGTGAATTTGGCTGGTTCATTTCCACCGTCAATGCTGGTTCCTGAGAAAAAAAAGATGTTGAAATGGGTCAAAAGGTAAGCGGTTGATCATTGAAAATCAAGATTCTTTGGAGCTAAAACACACTTGGGAAGAATTACAAGATATGCTCTTTCCACCCCCACTTTTGAAGCCAAACATTGTTACAATAGAGGACACTGAGTTTGAAGAATACGAGGTAATCTTTATTTGTAAAATCTTAAGGGGGTGGGTTGGGTAATAAGTCAAAACGGGTCATTTTTGAAACTGGCCAGAGGGTGGGTTAGGTTGACTAGTGCAAACATTTTTTGGTCTTTTACTTAAATTATTTTTTATTTGTAAACGATTATGCTTTTTGAGTACGAAAACAGTATTATTACTACACTATAAATCTTTAAATAACAACAATCTAGGAGGCTGTAAACATTAAAAGTAACTTTTCAGCTCATTTGACCTATATGATTTGACCCGTTTAAGAAAAACACAATCCAAAATCCAAATTGACTAGTGAATTAGTAGTAAATGTTGCAAATAAGCGACAAATTAAGTCACTCTTGTGTTAAGGCGGGCTAGATTCATGGTAGTACTTGTATTGAAGTAACAAGCAATCACACATAGGCATATGTGAATATGGATACTAGGTTAATGGTGTCTGGATGTGAAGCAGAATCGTCTTACAAGCTTAAGCTTTGAGCAACAAGTTATTTCTTTAAGAAATAGGAGAAACCATCAACCGTGGAGATGATGATGATGACGGCGACGATGATGTTCAATACGCTTGTTTGTGAATTTGTTTCGAGTGTGCATATCATTCATCTTCAACAGACCCGAGTTTTTTCGTTTTGTATATTTGTATATGTATGTCGTATATATAGATTGTACAAGTGATAGCCGAGTTCAAACTATATAATATATTGGCTTCTGCTCCATGTATAGATCCTATTATCTTCATACTTACAAGCATGTTTATATCGATCATGTTAGAAGTACTAGCTTAACATCCCGTGTATAAACACAGGATATGGTTAAAATCAATATTAAATGTTAATGTTGTTAAAGAGTAACAATAATAATTGTAAAACCTAACAAATTAATCATACATTAAAATTGTCAAAACTACAAATTATCATAGAAGAAAATAAACTAATCTTATTAGATGTCAATTTTGGCATACCAACCTTAATGTCTATAGACTTTATATGTGTTGTCCACCTACAACTATCAATAGAAGTCAGGATTTCTTTTTTGTTTTTTTAATTATGATGTAATAAAATCGGATGATTATCAGCGATGATTTAACCGTCAATGTCATTTGTTTAAATCCGAGAGTGAGTATTGTTGGTGGGCACAAGAGGAGTGTGAATTGCGCTAACCCGTCGTCTAGCAATTGAATTTGAATCTACCATTCAAAACCAAAACATCGACCACAAAACTCTTAAATGTAATAAACCAAATCTACAAATTGTTCATAATAACAGAGCATAATTATCATACTAGCTCACATAATAGAAATCCTATATAATAGACATTTGATTAGCGTGGTATTAGGTTTGTTGGAATAATGCTTTTGAGTTTTGACAGAGATGATAACGGGTTATGAAGTCGGGTAACCTGTTTTAATGTATGATCCCCGTTGTGGAAGATTTGGTTTTAAGGATTTTGACGTAACCACAAAGTAATTCGAAAGGAATTTTATGAAATAAAGGGGTATGATTGATGGAGAAAAAGTAAAAAAAATAAAATGATGGGTAATTTGAAAGGAATTTTAGGAAACAAATGGGTATGACTTATGAGTGGTGAAAAAAATTTAAAAATAGAATGATAAGTAATTCGAAAAGAATTTTAGGAAATAAAGCGATAGGATTAATGAAAAAAACTTAAAAAATAAAATAATAATATCATAAACTTTATTTTTTAAATTTAAATAAAGATTAAAGATAAATATAATTTTACGTTTTTATAAAATCAAAATGGGGTTTTAAAGCTTTACATTGATTGTTATACACTATAAAGTTTATTTCGAACTTTTTGTGAGATAATGACTTTTTTTTTCTTTTTTCAATAAAAGAAGTGAGAAAATCCATATTTAAGATGTTATCATGATCAAGCTATCCCTCATATCTTTCCTGGAAACTAACATATTTACAAAATGGTTAACTTAATTGGAATAAGCCTAATGAAACATCTCGAGTTTCCTTCAAATTGCTAAACCGTTGTCCGTAGGCAAACCGCCCTCCTCGACCCTAATCATTGCTCGATCTCGGTTTACACCATTGACAACCTTCGGCGAAACCAAAGCACGCCTGCAATTCGGGCAGGAGGCATGTTCCTTTAGCCACTTATCAACACACTTGACATGAAACTCATGGTTACATTCTGGCAACACTCTCACCTTCTCTCCATCTACAAAATCTCCAAGACAAATCGAGCATTCCGTGGCTGAACTGCCCGCCCGCACCCGGAATACGGCCACTGGAATTTTCTTGAGGGCACGTTTCTCAAGGCCAAGAGGTTGTAAATTTGTTGTCGCCTCCATCGACTCACGTCTACGTCGTAATATCACGTGTATTACCGAATTTAATAAAAGCGCAGCTACTAACGCGCATAACAAAGCAGCCAACATTACAACCATGTCAGCATCGAAACTCGTTCCTTCTGGGTGGGAAGAATCATCAGTGTTGTCCCCACTCGGAGGATAATCTGTCAAAAGAAGACGATGATTGAGCTTGACCATGGTTTTGGTTTTAACTCTAGTTAGAGGAGGAGAGGGAGAGATAGAAATTGGTTTCATTTCAATATGTTAGTTTCTGTATATAAGCATTGGACAGTGAAGGTTCTGGTTACCTAATAAACACTACCAAATCCAATACCACTCTTGTTTAATATTTCCATATCTTTTGCTCAATTTATAAAATCTGTTGATAACAAACAACTTTCACCATACATTTTTTTTTGGTTATAATCACTTAATTATAGTATAGGACAACAATTTTCAAATGTAATTGCTAGTTACAATCATATAAATAATATTGACTAGTATGGTTTAATCAAATAAACTTAGTTTAAAGATGTTTATAAATACTAACACCCAAGTGAAATTTGGTCTTGTTAAAATAATAATAATAATAATAATAATAATAAAAATCTGGAATCTGAATATAAAAGGCTAGATAATATTTTAATGAGGAGATGCAAGATCCAAGTAATGCATGCAGCAAATTAAGTCAAATGGGGTAATGGTATAAGCTAGGCTGCTAGGGTGCAGTTGAACAAACATTAATGGTAAAAATGGGGAGGTTTGGTCATGGGTGTGAAGTTTTCCTAATGATTGAAGTTGTTAGGGTTAGGCAAGCAAATTTATTACGACAACTGATCCATATGGCAATTTCTACTTTACTTTATTATTATTTTTTTATATATATAGGGGAGATTTTATTTGAAAACCGTTTTTATTACGAGAATCGTGAGAATCAATCTTAGCCGTTCAATTCGTAAGTGGAATTAATGGATGAAGAGAGTGTGGGGATTGAGTGTGGCAAAGTGCGTGCAAGAAATTCATGGGTGGACAATCCAATTGAAGGAAGGAGAATTGTGTTGGAGAAATGTATTTGAAATAGGGTTTAGAATAACAATAAATACGGGGATAATTTCGTGGATCGTGTTTAATACACTTTTCAAAATCTGTAATTCGACCATTATGCTTGAGGTATCACGATTTCAGATAAAGGATAATCTAAGAAACTTGATTTGAATCACAGGCTTAATTCAAATCCAAACACAGAATATTTTTGCTTTGATTTTCGTTCGTTAGAGACTATTTCAGCAAAATATCGATTAGCGTAATCGTATATCCTAGTTTTCTTCTTCTTATTTCACCTTTTATACCGAGACACCTATTTATAGGCAACATAGATTGCGGTTACGCGGCTAGTCTCATGTTAATCCCGATCATACTAAATGGCTTGATAAAACTAAAATTACCTACAAATTGGACGGTTAAGATTGGTTCTCGCAATTAAAACGGTTCTTAAATGAACTTTTCACTATATATATAAGAAGGTTCAAATGAGAATTGTTTTTCGTACGAGAATTGCGAGAACCAATTATAGTCATTGATAAGAAAATGGAGGATCCAAATTAAAGAGTTGTTAATGGATTGTTAATTGATAACCTTAAACTAATCAAACTTATCCTTAATTAATTATGGGTAATTTGGACATTTTCACATTACCCCCACTTTTTTAAACTAATATATCCATCAAACGAAAATGTATTAAATTACGAAAATTATACCAAATTAACGAGAAAATTATGCTCTTTACTTGAGACCGATCTTGCTATATTTTTTTGGAATTTTTTTTTGTGTTTGCCGGTTTTTTTAGTACAGGTCTCGACATATGCACATGTGCAAATATATGCACGTGTGCATATGCACAGATTCACGTAGTTTTTTTAGCACACATGTAGATATGCACGTATGCACACGTGCATATGTCGAGATCTGTGTTAAAAAAACCCAGCAAACACGAATTTTTTATCCGAAAAAATATAGCAAGATCAATATTAAATTAGAGAGCATATTTTTCTCGTTAATTTGGTATAATTTTTGTAATTTAACACCTTTTCATTTGATGGATATATTATTTAAAAAAAAATTGGGGTAATGTAAAAATGTCCAAACTACCCTTTTGATTTAAAATTAAATAAAAAAGTCAGGAAATTAAATGATTGGTCCATATTGGTTCTCGTAGTTTTCGTGCGAAAAACAGTTCTTGTTTGAATCATTCCCTACATATATATATATATAGGAGGTTCATGCGAAAAGTGTTCTATTTGCGAAAAGCAATTTCAGTAATTAATTAATTTTTGATCTTGTGGTTCACATTAATCATAATTAAAAATTTTATTTAATTGAAAAGGGAAATTAGTAAACCAAATATTTTTTCTCTCATCTTTCTAATTAATTTTTCTCTTTCCAATCTATTGATATTTCTCTCTTATGTTTTTCTAACTTCTAAATTTTAAATTAAAAATGGTTTTCTAATATTTTATAATTTTACGGTGTGATGCTATGTTCACCGGTGAACACAGACAACGAATTTTTTTTCAACCATTCAAAAAGAAAAAAAAACAATATTGTGTTCACCATTAAACACTTTATTTCCGTTTTCATTGTTTGTTCATTATGGTTCACTAGTATGTAACATGCCTAATACCAAATATTTTTTCCTAAAATAACAAATGTTCATTCGTGAACCCATAACATGTTTTTTGTAACGCCGCCAAAATTAAGAAACTTATTTTTTTATTTAAATCTAAAATAGATTTCGAGTTTTAAAATTGTGTGGTTACGGCTGTAAATACAATATTTCAATAACCTGTTTTTATCAGAGTAATATAAAACCAATTCAGCAGAAACATGCCAAATCTATTTAAATATTTACAACCTAAGATATAAGTTACAACAAAAGATAATTCTTGGCGTTACCGAATACCGATCGACCATTACATATATATACAAAAATAAACAAAGCTTGCAAATGTGTTCCCAAAACAACTGATAAGGCATTCATAGTAAGCACCCGTCCTCACCAATCCAAACTATTTACCTATACATAGGAAGGGTACATGGAAAGGGGTTAGCTATAAAAGCTAGTAAATAACAGTTAAGCAAAATCATCATAATAAAAATATCATATATCTCATATCAACAAACAAGTTTATCCTAGCATATTATGAAGCATCAGTTAGTCAGCAGGAACCACGTCTTGTAAGGTAGCGAACCCAGCTCAATGATCCTGACTGAGGAAACCGAATACTTCCACTATGCCGGTGGGAAGCGAATAGCGGTCCGCCATTGCGTTAACGGAAACAATTCCCAATCGGGATCAGTGGGAACTAAGAGCCCATAATTAAGTTGAGGGACGAAGGTTCTATAGGAACCAGGATTCGCGATCGTCGAGTCACCGCACATCATAGCTGACGGCATAAGGCCCCAACTAGATCCAAACAAGGTGGCCCAAAACATCTAACAAAGTATCGGTACTAACACACATCGGCGTACAAAATCCATAGCATAACAAAGTTGGCCTACAAAAGCCATATCATATCAAATTGGCTTACAAAAGCCATAGCATAACAAATTGGCCTACAAAAGCCATAACATATCATAGTTGGCCTATAAAAGCCATAACATATCAAAATTGGCCAACAAAAGCTTTTAACATGCATACATATCAAATCATAACACAATTGGCCTACAAAAGCCTTTAACATGCATAAATATCAAATCTTTGGTTTTTAATACCCATTCAACTATATAACATTCTTATTATCATGCATAGGTTAACCGGTACTCATCTGTTGAGCTATAACATGCAAATATAATGTTCCGGCTCTTCTTGATCGTCGGCTTTACTTATAACACATCACTTACATTTAGACACCAACACACCAGGTACAACAACTAAAACATTGGTATTAATCCCCTAATAATGTCCTTACTCTATTTACTAACTTATAATATTAACCTATACATCAAAACCAGAAAGAACAACAAACTATTTTCTGTCTGCAGGGGGATCGCGTTGTGAACCCCTAAGGGTCGCGCCGTGACACACCTGCTGTGCCAAAATCACAGCTTGTGCACATCAGTACCAATTTGACCCAATTCAACTTTAACCAATTTTCAGTGATTACCAACATCATTTAGCACTTGTAGGAGCTTTTTAACATCCCTAACACTTACTTAATTAATTCAAACAAAAATCCAACTTAAATTAACAAAGAAATGTCCATTTTGGCCAATTCTTGGGATTCATCAATTCTAACACTTCTAATCCATAATTCTTACTTAATATGATTTGTAGAAGCTATAGGAATTGATTGAATCAATAAAAACCAGTCCTTGATAACTTTTTCCATTTTTTGACCCATTTGAACCATTTCTTGAATTTGAGCAAAACTAATTCTTCCAATCCATTATTTGAGTTCCTAACAATCTATATGTGTTGTAGGAACAATTTGAAGCATAAAAATCAGTTCTTGTTGGTTAATTTAAGCTTGACCCGTTTTTGACCTAAATACCCAAAAATCAAGAACAAGGAGAAGAACATGAACTTACAAGGATGAGGAAGATGATGAAGATGAGATTATGAACAGATTAGGAACTTGAATTTGTAGTTGGATTGATAGCTTGAATGATCTCTCTTGAGTTCTCCTTCAAAGATTCAAGAACATGAAGTGTGGTTGAGGTTTGAAGGGGTGTGTGTGTAACGTGTGTGTGTGTCTGTGTATGTGGTGTTACAACCGACTTGTGGGTTCTAATTATCCACAAGTGGGTATATTGTTCGCCTTTTCAACTTGCAACTCGACTCCTATTTTCCCGTTTCAACTAACGGGAATATTTTTGAAATCCTTATCTTAAACCGTTTATTATTTTATTACTTTTATCTATTATTATTATTATTATTTTTATAACTCCATTTAATAGCTATTTTTCATAATTTATATCAATAACTAGAACATATATTTTTATTTAATTTATTTAAAATAACTACATACCACGATCGCACACGTCTAGGCCCTTTTTGAGGATGTTACACTGGACGCCATTGTCTAGCATGGATGCGTCCGTGAACACCCGGATCAATTTTGCACTTTATGACTCTTATCCTATAAAAACCACACTTTTGGTCATTAGTGATAAGCTCATACATTTGTGACTCTTATCCTATGCACATATTCATGGTAACTAGAACATCTAAATTCTCTTTGTATTCTTACACATTTGTGACATTCAAAGATATTTTAAATAGTAGATTTCTTTAGTTACTAATGATCAAGAAGATCATTAAGCAAGAGCAACTCATTGCAAGAGAAGAATATACAAGAGCACATAATCTTCTACGTTTCTATTGTATTTTTATAAGAGAAAGTTTGGTGAATACTACCATTCTTAGTGAGACTTTTTTGTAAGGTGATCACCACCTTGTAATTAGTGAGACGAGTAAAGGTAATCATTACCTTCTTAGTGAGACATTATAGAGGTGATTAGTACCTTGACTAGTGAGATGTTAAAAAATGATCACTACCTTTCTTAGTGAGATGAAGAGGTGATATTACCTTAGTAGTGAGACATTTGTACAAGTAATCTCTTTGTTTCAAGTGAGACAAACGAGTGGAGAAAAACTCTTGGTTGAAGGCCAAGGAGTCGATGTAGTTTGGATTCGGTAACATTCAACTAAATTACTATACATCAGGTTTCATCATTTCTATTTTGAACTTTTTTACATACTTGCAATTTATAATTGGTTGTGTGGTGTGTAGATTTTTAATTTGTTGTCTAGAAACTATTCAACCCCATTCTAGTTTTGACACTATAAGTTTTGATATTTTGGGAAACTTTGAACAAGCTGATACACATGCACATCACAAGCCAATCTAATGAGTTATTGCTATTGTAAAAAACTTTAAAAAAACTGCTACACATGATTGTTGGAAGCGGATTCTATATCATTTTAAAGAACTTTAAATAGAATGACGCAAACGTCATCATAAGCCGAGCCTATGCTTTTGTAAGGACCCAATTTTTGTTATAAATAAGAAGTATACTTCTTACGAAAATTTACACAGTTATAAATTACTTCTAAAATTTAATTTAATGTTCCAAAAATATAACAAGCGAAAATCGTGAGTTGTCAATTCGAACCAGAGTCTTCTTTCTACCAATCCTACAAAAAGGAAAACACAACACTCAAAAGCGCGAAGCTTAGTGAGCACAAAATCACAAACTAACAATTAGTTGCATACATAACTCTTATACATGAAATCATCATCATCATAAAATATCACACATCTCATAACATCTACCACTCAATCTAATAATTTGCCACTCAGGCCATCGTAATGCCACTTAGGGTAGTAATTTGCAACTTAGGCTATCATAATGCCACTCAGGCTAGTAATTTGCCATTTAGACCATCATAATTTCACTTAGGCGTTCATATTACCACTCAGGCTAATAATTTGCCACTTAGGCCATGAGTACATCATCTATCTTCTTCACATAATTACATAATACACATTATGCACATATTCATGCTAACACACCGTAGTAAACTACATAATATATACAAACAATCATCAATAAGTATCACATCTTGATTATAGTACTGCTATTCCATAATTATATCACTCAGATTATTAGATTGTCACTCAGGCTATAGATTGCCACTCAGGCGATCATTTGATTATCATAACTCATGTAGTTATCATCCTGACATAATTTTATAAATCAACACACTATATACGAAACCTCACATATGCATCTAGTTCGTTGGTAGGGATTGTGTAACTCACCTGGAACACCAAATATCGTCTTAATCCATCATCATTAGCAAAATAATTAGCACATACTCGACAACGATCACCTACAAGAAATTATACTCGAATTTAGATCTCAAAGTGTTCATATAAAACTTCGACAATATCCTACATGACCTATAACATGGCCCATGTTAAGCTACATGACCACTCTACACGGCTACACCTGCTATGTCATGCCAGTGTTCAAACCTAACCCTACACGACCCATGTTGGCCTACACGGCTCGTGTAGCATCACCATACACGGTTTAAAACTCTATTACATGGCTTATGTCATGAAGGGCTAAACATGGCTCGTATCACCCAAAAACGGCTTATGTCTCTCTACACGGTCTTGCTACACGGCCTGTCACCTTAGACACAGCCTGTGTTGGCCAAATTCTTAGCAGACTGTTCGGCCAGAACAGTTGCTGTTTCGATCAAAACTTAAACAATCACCTAGTCAAATGATTTCCAACATTTGTATACTATAATACCGTGTTTTAAATGTAATAAACACTAAGTAAATATTTAATTAAGTTGTTAATGGTAAACTTGTTTGGGCAACAATTTATATAATGGTTTAAAAGTGAGGGACTATTAGTGTAATAAAGGAAGTTGAGGAATGGTATTTAAGCCCAATTAGGGCACAAAGCCTTGGTGTAACCTTTCTGCCGACTGCCATTTTGTATGTGAGTGTGTGTGGATACGAGAGCCGAGAGGGGCAAAGATCGAATTAGCACCATTTTTGCTCAAAATCGAAAGGGGAGCTATCAGGTATGCATCCTCTATCTCCATGGAATGTTTATGTATGATTTTTATACTGAGATTCGTAGTGATTTGTGGGTTTTAGGATTGTTTTTGGTTAAGTGCTTGAACAAGAGAAGCCGAGAAAAACATTGAGGTGTGGTTCATTAATACTTGATAAAAACCAAATTAAATTGATAGGGTTTGTTTTTATGATGATTGGAATGATTCGGGATTGGAATCATATGTTTTGGTTAAGATTTGTGTGAGGTTGGATTGGACCGATTGACTGGAAGTTCTTGAATCGGGAAAGGTGATTTGATGAATTGCCAAGTACCACATATATGATGATTTCAATCGCCAAGTATTTATATAAAATAATGTTGGATGGCCATGTACCAAGGTAGAATAACCAAGGACTTGTCTTCCATTTGTGCAATCGCCAAGTATATACAAGGCACACATGGTACCACATGTACCAAATAGCCAAGTTAGATCACCAACCATATAAGCTCAATAGCCAAATACTACATCTATGAATCGCCAAGTATAGGAACATATCATATGAATAATAGTCAAGTATGTTAATTAATAGATCACCGAGTGTCTAATATCAATCGCGAGGTATTTCGTGGGGACGAGATTTCTTAGTTGTCATATAAAATTTTACGAGTAAAGATATACAATGGCTATAACGAATTATTTATGAAACCCTATTTGTAGGCGATTGCTGATTGACGTGTAACCACAAATATATATGGAACTGTCATTTCGTGACTGAGCTACGATCAGGTGAATATACTTACTTACATTCTAAATCAGCATCAACCATAGTTGAATGTATGCAAGTAAGTGTATGTTATTTATTGACCTTATGTAATTGCTTGATGAGACCGATACTTCGGTGTCGGGTATGTATGACCGATTGCCACGACGTCAGGTACGATAAGACCGTTTGTATACGACGGGTATGATGAGACCGACTACTTCGGTAGTGAGTATGAATTAAAGGATTCGTGATAGTTATGTGCATGATATGTGAATGTGATCGAGTTATACTGGTTTGGTATGTAAGTAATGTACTTACTAAGCTTCGCGCTTACTGTTATTGTTTAATTCTATTTTTTGTCAGAGATGACCACGGCAGGGGTCCGGCATACCCGTGATGGCTCATCGTTAAAGGGACTTCCGCTGGATATTTACTTAAACTTAGTCTTGATTATTTAAGTTGATATCAAGAACATATTTTGAAAGGAATTAGATTATTGAAATTGACGGGATGTAATTGAATACTTGAAAGTACTTACGGTTTTGATGTGAGACGATTTATGATTTAGACCTATTTAGTACTAAATTTTTTTTGGGCGTTACATATACACTAATAAACATCTAAAATACTTAGAAACAACAAAATAACAACTTATTTAATCAAATGGACCATTAATAAACTCTTATAAATTTAACCCATTTGCAATTTCAAGAACACTTTATCAATTAAAATTCAAACTCTCTACTCTCAATTCATCTACGTCAGTAGTGAACTCTTTAAAATCATCAACAAGATGATTATATTCATTAACAAGAAGACTCCTACCTCTAATCATCACCATATCTCAAAATTAAGCTTATTTGATTAGAATTGATACCTTTTGCACTTGAATTTCTCAAAACCACTTCAATTTAGCTTCAAATTCAATATATAATCTGGCCCTCTAGTTCTTCCCTTGGTTCTCGACACTTCAAGCATCCACCAACACAGACTTTTGACTTTAAAAGTCATATATTCCCCTTTTATATGTTGTACTTTGGGCTTATGGCAAGAATAGTCCTTCTACTTCTCTCTTTTAAACATTTGCTACAAAACAATCCCATTTAATAATATTTGATAATTACAAATACAAACCCTTAACTTATTTAATCTTAATAATCTTATAACAAATAGACACTAATTAATTCATAAACACTTACATAAAGATATAACTCTTAAATTATAAACTTATATTTACGGGGTGTTACATCTTTTTTTTTGATATATTGAACAACTTTAATCAACAATAAGTTGCTTATTTATATTCTCATATTTTACTTATATCTTTCTACTCCACACATGTATGCATTGTAAATACAAATACACAGATTTGATTTGGTGTTGTAAAGTAATTTTCATTCTCAAAATCCATATGTGTATTTATGGCATCTAAGTTGAAAAGGATACATTGTGAATAATACATGCACATGTGCTAAAAAACCCAACAAAATATAGTCTTGTTTGTTTTATGGGACACCATTCATAAAATATATATATATGTATGTATGTAAACTAACATGCATCAAATTTATTAGACGATCCTAACAATTTATTTAATAAAATAATTTTAGTTGTTCAATGTTGACCATCATTTAATCAAAATTGAAATTTTGATTTTTCTTGGTT
The DNA here is from genome assembly GCA_032274825.1 of Drosophyllum lusitanicum. Classification (NCBI taxonomy): domain Eukaryota; kingdom Viridiplantae; phylum Streptophyta; class Magnoliopsida; order Caryophyllales; family Drosophyllaceae; genus Drosophyllum; species Drosophyllum lusitanicum. Next base: position 15,025 of record JAUEJL010085565.1, read on the forward strand.
AAAATTATCATAGGAATTACATATATGTCTTTTTTAAACCTTAAAATATCATATTTATTCACATAGTTTACAAATATTATATTTACCCTTTGTAATATTACAAAATATAATAATTAATCAGATTCTTAATTTTATCGATTTAAAATAATTTATAACCATTTAAAATTATTTTTAGTTATAACCAATAAAGAGCTGATCTTATTGCGCTAATTGTAACAATAATGATCGATAACTTGTATAAAAAATACAATCATTTCTCTTCGCATCATGATACCACATTTTAATGGACACATCCACCCTCAACATCGCGTCAATGTTTTCACCACTGATTTAAATGTTGACACAGTTTATCGAAACTTTTTAAATTATCATTTCTTTAGTATTTTATAATTATTTAATATTTTTTATTAATATTTAATATTTATAATTTTTAAGAACCCAATCTATACATAATCATTTAATGTAGTATATAGATGTAAAATTATGAGTTTACATGATTTTATATAATTTTAAAGAGAATTTGATTCTTACTCAGATACTACTCTACTCGAGACCTTTTTAGCAAACCCAACGAACTCTCTCTCTCTCTCACACTCACTCTCTCTCTCTCTCACACACACAGAGACACAATTTCTCTTTCTTCCTGCAGTCTGAACTCCTTCCTGCACAGCTGATTACAAGATCAATCACTCATTTACTTCACCTTCGTCAGCCTGATCTATGCTCCAGCCGTCAAAATCATTCAAATTACGCAACTTTCTCTCTCTCATTGTGATCGAATCGATCGCAAATTCACTCAATTCCAGCACAACTTTTGTTACTTTACTCCAACAATTACTGCGATTAATCGATTTTCAATCTGCGGTGCTGGTTCGGTGTCGTATTGCGTGAATAAGTTAAAGTTTTTGTGAGGAATGCGATTAATTAAGGACAAGGGATGAGGTTGATTGTTATTGTAGGAATTGGTTGTTAGGTTTGGGTTTCTGCAGTCTCAGATGATGTTGTTGCAGACTCCGAGGATGACTTCTGATGCTAGTAGGATAGGTGGCCAAGTTGAAAGGGACATTGAGCAGGTAAATTAATTTGAGCTTTCTTGCTATTATGGTAGGGTTTTAATGATTTTCACTAATCATCGGCATTAGCAAAGGCAAAATTAAAACCTCGACCAATTTATTTTTCCTGTATCTAGGTTTTAGCTGAAGTTAAAGTGTTGTTATTTACTGATTTTAAAATTTTAGTTATTTACCGATTTAACTATCTTTGTATGTTTCATAACCTTGATGCATTGAAGTTATGGTTTGTTATTTGGGTTTTGTGGTATCCTTATATAGACAACTTATACATGTTTCATAACCATTAGGTTTTAGTATCATTAGGCTTTGATTAGAAACTTAAACAACCTGTTTTCCATATCTATTGATTTGATAATGTCTTGATCCCCGACCATAATGCAGGGAGTTTTAGCAGATAATTTGTAGGTGTGTGCTTTTTATAGTGAACTAGTATTTTACCCCCTTTCATTTCACTGTAATTAGAAACAAATTGGTATGTGACCCTTGTATCAAAGAATGATGGATTGCCTAAATTTTCTAGTGAACTTGGTGTAATTTTTTGTTATCTAAATTGGTTTTAAAGATACATGTTATAATAAAGAGCCTTTGTTTCCATTAGGTGTGGAAAGATTGCATAGACAGTTACTGTTCTAAACTTCTAATGCTGAGTTTTTGGCACACTCCATCTTTGAGTACAAATTCCATGCAGCAAAAATGCACTCTGGTTAACCACGCGAAAGTGGTGACTACGTGTCTTCTTATTCAATGCCATTTATTTCTAGCAGGGAGCGTTTCCTGGCTGTTGATTCGTTGCATTTAGCTGTTATTACTATTTTCCCACAAATTCTGGCTACAAAAGCAATATTCTAGTGTTATTTTACATATATCAATGTAGTCCTCTAATTTCTTGCTCTTCCATGTCCCGCATCACCTGTCTTTTAGACGTTTAGTCCTAAACTACAAATATAATATAAAAGAAATGTGAATGATATCCAGCCTAAGCCTAAGTACAAGTATATAACATTTTAATATATATGCTCCTGATGTATAATTGTATATATGAAAGGATTTTGTATGTTTTATGAAGGTATTCAATCCTGAGAGATCTAAGAGTGACCTGAGTTCTGAAATTGCACCACTGTCATTGATGTTTTTAGTACTCTGCAATTATTAACTCTCCTACGTTTCTTTATTTATCATCCTAGAATTTAGATAGACAATAAATCTATTGTTGATTTCAAATGTACCATCTTAACAAAGATTCAGTTCGAAATGAGGTACAATGATTAGTAAATATTACTAGGTTTGTTCTAACATTGTTTGAAAAGAACCCAAAAATGATAAGAAAGGTTTGTACTAGGTTTGTCCTAACAATGGTTGATAATGTGCACTGTTTTTCTAAAAAGATTGGTTAAAATAATCATCATTATGTGTAATCTATATACACATAATATGTGATTTTGTATAAGATGGTATTGATAATGCTTTCACTCAATATCCATGCCATTTTCCATGAAGTATTCAACCTATGCAGTGCAAGATTATGTTGTTTTCTCACAGCAGAACCCTTATAGCAACTAGAAAGTTAAGCTCGTATTGGATAAGTTTTCTGAACACTTGCATATTCGATGCGAGAGATTTTGAAGTTAATCAATAGTTTGTGTAATTTTGTGACGTTTTTAGCACATGACAGAATTTCATCTCGGCTATAATGCATTTCAAACCATTTTAATAAATAATAATACCACAAGAGTGGTGTGTTCTATCAATTGGATCTCATGTTTGTCTTTATCAATCTATGATCTTATTTTGTCTACAAACTCAATGCTGATGACTGAGGTTTCTCTGCCTTTATTTGTTTTAATCAAATAAATTAATTGGATAGTTTGGTGTATACGCTTTTAAAATTCTAAAAAATAAGCAAATGCATAAAGAATAACCCAGAGCAATCTATGTACTTAACCCAAATTCAAAAGTGATTAATTATATCAATTAACTAGATGAAGCAAACACAAACTTACATGCAAACCATGGAAAAGAGCCCAAAATTCTTGCATGACTGTAACTGCTCTTTAGTTACCCTTCGAGGAGAATTCCTACGAATTCACAGGATAAAACTAATGCATCTATAGGGCATCGAATATCAAATCTCAAAACTAGCTTACTGTACATACAAATATATAATAAAAATGAGTTTCAGTAATGAATAGGTGTTTGGTTGATATGTAACAGGCAATTACTGCTCTAAAGAAGGGGGCTTATCTTCTGAAATATGGGAGAAGAGGGAAACCTAAGTTTTGCCCCTTCAGGCTGGCTAATGTAAGTTTGAAATCATTTTCAACTTAATTATGCAATCTAGTATAATTGTTTATTTGATAGTTTAAGTACTGAAAATATATTTGCATTTCATTTCATGTTTCAGGATGAATCAGTTCTCATTTGGTTTTCTGGGAAAGAGGAAAAACATCTTAAACTAAGTCACGTATCCAGAATTGTTTCTGGGCAGCGAACCGTAAGTTGTTACCGTTGCAAAATACAGAGCTTTTAACTCCTGTTTTCTGGAGTAAATTTTCTCAGTTTTAGACTTTCAAGTAAAAACTGATATGGATTAAAAAAAAAGAATAAAAACTCTTTAATTGTTTAATTCATTGTTTTTACATGGAGGTGGTTATATTTAATATAACATTTTTTGTTCATTTATAACATATTATTTTGATTTTCTTTTTTTATTTTCTAGCCTATCTTTCAAAGGTATCCGCGGCCTGAGAAGGAGTATCAATCATTTTCTCTAATATATAACGATAGGTCTCTAGATTTGGTAAGAATTTCATACACTCTTGATTTAATTAATTCTTTATAAATACTTTTTTCTTGATGAAATTATTTTTATAGATTTGCAAGGATAAGGATGAAGCCGAGGTATGGTTTAGTGGTCTTAAGGCACTAATATCACGTGGCCATCAGAGAAAATGGAGAACAGAATCAAGGAGTGATGGAATCCCATCTGAAGCTACTAGTCCCAGGACATATACACGAAGAAGCTCGCCTTTACACTCCCCATTTGGTAGCGGTGATAGCTCGCAAAAGGTACAAATATTCTTCTTAGATTGATGCACGTCGATAAATTAATTAATTAAAAAATTGAACTTCCATACACTTGTGTATATCTGTTAATATATTCTTTTGTTCATCACAAGGTGGCAATCTTGATTCATTTAAATGGTTGATTCGAGTTATGTTTTGATATGTAACGAACGAATGAGTAAAATGGAAAAGGAGGAAAGGGGTCAAACGGGTCCAAGATGCCCAAACTGTATTGTTAATACTTAATACATAAAACCTCCTATATCATTTTATTCAGAAAGTTAAATTTATTTTTAAAATAATACGATTCATGTACCGTATCTGACGCTAATTATTTTCTTTAAAGAATTTAGGAGTTTCATACATAAAAAGTTTCAGGCCAACCTAACATGACCCGACCTGTTTCAACCTGTACCAAAAACTTATGAGTTCTGGCCCGTTTCCCAACCCGCTTGCCCGCTTGGCTTGCTCATTTTGCTTTCTGAAAATATTCAAGTAGATGTCTATGTATTCAAACTAGAGCTGGCAAGATGGCTAGATGGGTAATGGGTCTAAAGGCTTAGCACAGGTTCAGATTGAAACGGGTCATATTTCAATAGGGGTGAAAACAGTTCGGGCCAGGTTGGGTTGACCACAAACACTTTTGTCCCTTTTTATGAAGAATTATTTAAATATCTTTTAGTTAATTATGACTGCAAAACCAATATTATTACAATTACAATTCAAATCTTCTAATGAAACAATATAGGAGGTGGTGTGCACTACAAATAGACTTTGGGTGTATATAACCCGATTTGACGTATTCAAGCCGTTTGACTTGTTTCCTTTTAGCTAAATTTTGTATTCAACCTATCCAACATAAAGAAAACACAACCCAAATCGACCCACTCGTTAATAAACGGGTTAAATTGCCACTTGGAAGTCAGATCGTGATTAATTTAACAGTAATATTTGCCTATTCAGGACACAGGTGATCAGCCCCCCCTTCAAAGTCCATATGGAAGCCCTCCTAAGAACGTTCCCGACATGCACTTCTACAAGGTTCCTCCCAAGAATTTCTTCGCTTCAGATTCTGCCAGTGTTTCTGTTCATTCGTTATCATCTCGAGGTTCTGATAGCATTCATGGCCACACAAGAGTAACTGGTGTTGATGCCTTTAGAGTAAGCTTATCAAGCGCTGTTAGTTCATCGAGTCAAGGTTCTGGTCATGATGACGGGGATGCTTTAGGTGACGTTTTTCTTTGGGGTGAAATCACTGGAGACGGTGCACCCAACAGAATCGGTGCTAAGATCGACTCTTTACTGCCCAAAGCTTTAGAATCTGCGGTAGTACTCGACGTTCAGAACATCGCTTGTGGTGGAAAACACGCTGCGTTAGTAACCAAACAAGGGGAAATCTTCTCTTGGGGCGAGGAATCAGGTGGGAGACTTGGGCACGGTGTAGATTCCGATGTTTTGCACCCGAAACTTATCGATTCCCTCAGCAATACAAACATTGAGCTTGTAGCGTGTGGAGAGTATCATACATGTGCAGTTACACTCTCAGGTGATCTCTACACATGGGGCGATGGACATTTCGGGATTCTAGGGCATGGGAATGAAGTAAGCCATTGGGTTCCAAAACGAGTAAACGGCCCGTTAGAGGGCATCCATGTCTCATCTATCTCATGTGGTCCCTGGCATACTGCTGTTGTGACATCTTCTGGTCAACTGTTTACTTTTGGTGACGGGACTTTTGGTGTTTTAGGCCATGGAGATCGAAAGAGCGTTTCAAAACCACGGGAAGTCGAATCTCTGAAAGGACTTCGAACCGTTAGAGCTGCTTGTGGCGTTTGGCATACTGCGGCAGTTGTGGAAGTTATGGTCGGGAATTCGAGTTCGAGTAATTGTTCTTCAGGGAAATTGTTTACATGGGGAGATGGCGATAAGTATCGACTCGGGCATGGCGACAAAGAAACTAAACTAGTACCGACTTGTGTTGCTGCACTTGTTGACCCGAATTTTTGTCAAGTTACATGTGGACATAGTATGACTGTAGCTCTTACAACCTCTGGCCATGTCTACACAATGGGAAGCCAAGTTTACGGTCAGTTAGGTAACCCGCAATCAGATGGCAAACTTCCGACTCGCGTTGAAGGTAGACTTTTTAGAAATTTTGTTGAGGAGATCGCTTGTGGGGCCTATCATGTTGCGGTTCTAACCTCGAGGACCGAAGTTTTTACTTGGGGTAAAGGTGCTAATGGCCGACTTGGTCATGGAGATATTGATGATAGAAATTCACCGACCCTAGTTGAATCACTAAAAGACAAACAGGTTAAAAGTATAGCTTGTGGTACTAATTTTACTGCAGCGATATGCCTTCATAAATGGGTTTCAGGAACCGATCAATCTATGTGTTCTGGCTGCCATTTACCATTTAATTTCAAAAGAAAACGACATAATTGTTACAATTGTGGACTTGTTTTCTGTCATTCATGCAGCAGTAAGAAGTCACTAAAAGCCTCTATGGCATTAAACCCAAATAAACCTTATCGTGTTTGTGATAATTGTGTTAATAAATTGAAGAAATCCATAGATGCTGACGTGTCATTGAGTAGAAGAGGAAATGTGACTCCAGGTATGAACGAGGTAAATGAAAAAGATGATAAATCAGATTCGAGTTTCCGCCCTCGTCTTGCTAGGTTTTCTTCGATGGAATCCTTGAAAGCGGTTGAAAACCATAATTCGAAACGTAACAAAAAACTCGAGTTTAATAGCAGCCGTGTTTCACCTATACCTAATGGAAGCTCTCAATGGGGAGGTCTTAACAACATCTCTAAGTCCCTGAATCCCGTATTTGAATCTTCGAAAAAGTTCTTCTCGGCTTCGGTGCCTGGGTCGAGAATCGTATCTCGAGCAACATCTCCGATATCAAGACGCCCGAGCCCTCCTCGTTCGACAACGCCTATCCCAACATTGGGTGGATTATCTTCGCCGAAAATTGTAGTGGACGATCCTAAAAGGACAAATGATGACATCAACCAAGAAGTTGTAAAACTAAGAGCACAGGTATGTAACTTTTTCCTGCATCAAATATCTACGGTATCTTAATGGGTGAATTTGATCCTTGGTTATATCGCAAAATAACAAAAATCCATATAAAAAGGTTGAATATGATTGCAAATTGTAATTGTAGAACTGAATTGATAATACATTTGTAGTATCAGGTGGCAACTTTCACCCATTTACTTATGAATGGGTTAATTTGGGTTATGTTTTATCTCAAACAAGTTGAATGGGTCAAACAGTCAAATCTGTTCTAAAATGACTTGTTTTGACTTGAACCCGGGCCACCTGCCCATGTTGCCACCTCTAAGTTCTAAACTTCCTTGAGAGGACATTTATTGATTGCAAAATTTCCAAGTGCAGGTAGAAGCTCTTACTCGGAAAACACAACTCCAAGAAATTGAGCTGGAAAGAACTTCTAAACAACTGAAGGAAGCAATAGCCATTGCAGGTGAAGAGAGCTCAAAGTGCAAAGCAGCAAAAGAAGTGATTAAATCACTTACTGCCCAAGTAAGATCAGCATTTTTATAATATCATTATGTTTTATGCTGTAGAGTAAACTAAAATTTACTTGCCTATTCTTTTAACCTTACAAGGAGAATTAAGCAAAACCTTCATGATTATTTCCTCGAAGTATTTTCCATTCTAGGGGTTCATCTAAAAAGAACAAATCATTTTTATGCTTTTGGACTTTGTTGCTGATGATATATTCATTCTTTTTTTGGTTATATAGCTGAAAGACATGGCAGAAAGGTTGCCTGTGGGAGTTGCAAGGAACATTAAATCTCCTTCCCTTATTTCCCTTGGATCGAATCTTTCTTCGAGTGACATTATATCAAATGCCCCAGTTGACCGGGTCAACGGTCAAATGGTACCATATGAAGAACCAAATTCCAATGGTTCAAACAGCCAGTTAAAACTTAATCCCCCCATTAATAATAATAACCGCAGCAATAAACCTGCACAATCGGAAGCAACAGCAGCAAGAAACAGTAGCAGAAGCAAAGATGGCGAACCTCAGGGTGATGATGAATGGGTTGAGCAAGATGAACCTGGTGTCTATATTACACTCACATCATTGCCAGGTGGTGCCAAAGATCTCAAACGAGTCCGCTTCAGGTATATTACTTTCAACGTGCCATTTCGACCTGTTTATCACTAAATGCGCAGATTTGGATTTGATATATATTTTTCTCTTGTGGGTAAAATGGGTATATTAATTTATCTATTTTTAGCTAAAATAGAAAAGGATTGCATAGGGTTAAAATTGCCCGAAGTTAATGCAAAATGAATAAAGCCTCCAAAATCGCCATATCACAAATACTAGACTACTTTTGTAATGTTTTGGTTTTTCTAAGGACATTCAACACATTAATATATATAATTCAAAAAAAGAAAAAAAGAAGTGCTTGCGAGTCAGCCAACCTGACCCGTGTGTCTCTGATCCTGACCAAAAAATTACCCTCCCATTTTGCCACCGGTACTCTGTGCACATATTGCAGCATGGGTTAAAACTTTGCAGTAGGTTTTTGTTATAAAAGAGTTTATTATTTCGATAATTATAATTCTTTTAATCTCAATTGCAGCCGGAAGCGATTCAGTGAGAAGCAAGCAGAACAGTGGTGGGCAGAGAACCGAACAAGAGTATATGAACAGTACAATGTCCGAATGCTTGATAAGTCAAGTGTGGGGATCCCAAATCAAGACATACCACATTAACTGACATGTAGGAATTATGTAAATGAATTTTCCTAATATTTTCCTGATATATTTCATTAACTCGATTTGCGCTTATATTCTTTTTCCCCTTCAACACCTGGTTTCGATGGGGTTGAGGGGTGAAGAAAATGGAGGTTGTTAGTAGGTCGTTTGGCTCCTTCCAAAGCCGATACCATGTATATTTCATAATCGAAATACAACATAGTTTGCCTTAGAATATGTATTCTCTCTCAATGTATGTGACGGCTATTTCAACAGATGGTAATCTTGACCTGTTTAGGTATACAGAACAATTTGGGTAATTCGAGACTAAATGATCAAGGTCCATTCACAATGCATACAACCTGACCGGTTCACACATCCATCTGGTAGTCATTTCGGTGCTTTTCATTAGACTTCAAATGGTGATTGAACACTTTCAGAAAGCAGTGTCTCAAGCCAACATTTGCCTACATAGTTGATGGTACACGAAAGACAAACTGATAATTGGAAGTCAAAGTCAAACTCAAGTTTCCTGGAAAAAACTAGAGCCAATCGTTATATATACCCTTCTACAGGGCATGATCTTCTTGACCCCCGCCAATCGTTATGTGCGAGTGTGAATCCCATATCTTCTAACCTGTAGTAGAGCTTAATCTGTAATCTCTTTAGTCAGACGGTCACGAGTAAATCTCGGTTACATTATATAACGATAAAAGTTATTTTCAAGTTCTGATCTATCATTATAGTCCAAGATACAGCATTACGTATATGAGTAGATAAGTCTCTAACTGCGTATGCTTCAATGTCGTTCAGGATCTTCGAGATCGAAGTTCTGCAATTTGTTAAATGTTGTATGATAACTATTTCAACTCAATGTTCAAGTCGTTTTTCATTTTGGGCGATCAATCATATAGACTTGTACCTTTTCCTAAGAAAATGAAGGCTAAATGATTTGATCTTTGTTTGTGTGTTTACATAGTTGATTATGGCTCTCGTTCACTTAACTCGGTCACAGACCACATTCCGCCACTTGTAAGTAATTATATACATATGCGAATACATTCAATTTACGTGAACATGAGGACCACCATTGTATAACCATTCATCAACGGATGCTACTTCCCATATTGGGTAAAAATGCAAGCCTTAACCAATTGTTCCTACAAACCCAACTGAGTTCTTTTGTACGAATCTATTCTAAGGGAGCGAGCTAGACCGAGGTCTCTTACATGGGCCACCATATCATTATCAAATAGAATCTCGATTGAGTTCAAAGTCACCACGAACAACGGTTGTTAGGCAGCGATTGTGAAGATACTCAAGTGCATACATGACATCCATGTGAATGTTTATTCTATAAAGAAGGTTGAGAGTAGAGTGACCACACTTGAATACAACCAATCATAAAAACTCCCTACACTTGAGCTCGTATACTAGAAGAGAAGTGGTGTCGCCAGAAGGGAAACAGAAGCAGACGAAGTCACCAAAAGAACGAAGCAGAAACAGATAAAGTCGGTCAACGTCTATCACAAAGATTCCATTGCAATGTTTCAGTTACTTCCTATTAGCCAAGGAATTGTGAAATCCCTATTCAAAAGGAATAGTCAAATTCCAATCCCTTCAATTATCCAACCAAACAAGTCTCTGGAAGGTGTTATTAATTCGAACTCCCCTTGATTACTTCCAACCAAACAAGCCCTTAGATATCAAGGATGTAACATGTCTGGTTAGTTGATTACCCAATAAATTAAGGTCCACAAGGAGATATTATAAATATAACAAAACCAAAAGGGAAAAGAGCAACACATGAAGAGGAAGATGATAAACAAGTCATTGGTTGACTTGACTTCATTTTTGTAAATGAATTTAGGGTTAGCATTGGCTCTTTATCCTTAGTTTTTTGCAAAATCAGGGTTAGATGTTAGAGTTATTTATCAATATTTTTATTACAGTCTAGATTAATTACTGCAGGTCAAGTATATTCTAACATTGACCAACATCTAGGTATGCCCAACTGCCCACTTTATCCTATTTCCTTTTATAAAATTTTCGACAAAATTTCCAATCAAAATACGCACCGCATAAAGGAATGCATTTAGAGTTGAAAGATGGTCTATACCAATGCCAATCAGAAATATGGAATTTGAACCCAAAAATACGAAAACAGGAGCGACAAAAGTGCTCCATTTGTGATGAAGTTAACAAGAGATTGAGCACATTAGCACAAAGGTAGTTATCAAAGCCTACTAAGGTATTTATTGTTTGTAAAATCCAAAAATCTCTCAATAAGACTTTCCACAATGTATCAAGCTCCCAGCACCAAGAAAAAGACCAAAAATTGCAGCACTGCCGAGTGTCGTTTGTCCAATATATCGGATCTTCATAAGTCCAGGGACCTGCATTTCCGTTATTAATATTTATGTACGTCGAGAGATAAATTCACGTTTTTGTTAAAGATAGTAATGATGTAGGAGGTGCTCGACTTTATATTAAAGCTTAATGATCAAGATTGTACCTTGTACCTAACAGCCTCATAAGTTCCATATACAGCACCTGTAAATTAATTATAAATAAATAATCAGATAAACTTAGAAATTTCGTTACCTAATGATTATAACCATACTAATTCAAGCACACAAATTTAGCTCCTAGTTATTTGCTCAACTCAATTAAGGAGACAACCCGCCATCAAGATTATTAAGCAACAGAAATTCTTTACAGAGATGATATATAAAAGAATAAATCATGTAGCCAATTTACATACATCTTAAAATTGATCTCTAACGGGCAATAGATATGGGTGTTATGAAATAAGAAGTGTATTTTCAGGAAAATCAATGACATGCTGATACAACTATACAAGGCTATTTACCATTATTTACATTCTAAATCATTTGTCGGATTTAAGAATAAAACAGAATACACAAAGGATTTGGAATTGAATTCCATTCCATTCCATTTCCAGCTAACAATATCAAATCCTTCAGATTTCAAACCCTTGAAAACTCAATAAACCAAACACCCTCTTTAGGATATTTCAGTAAGAGTAAATGGCAAGGTTGTAAAAATCGCTCGGCGGTATACAGTCGGTCGACCACCTTCAAGCGATTAATCGGCCTTGGCGGTGATT
>JAUEJL010085566.1:0-14787 GCA_032274825.1 Drosophyllum lusitanicum
GCAAATTTATATTTAATGATTTATTTTGCCAAACTTATTATTTTCATATTAACTTAGATTTTTATAAGATATTTAATGTTAAATCCAAATATAAAATTACATCATCAAAACATTTAAATAAATGTTTATTATTTGATTGCACTAACAATAATTTTTCAATTACAGTTGTTGACATGAGAACAATGAGAAATTTGTTTTTTAGTTCACGCATGAAAAACACATGTTAACATACACTAAATGTGATTTATAATGTGTTTTAACTTTAACACCTTGTAAAGAATTCCTATTGTCTTAAAAAGTTGAGTTTTAAGTGCTTTTGTTAGTTTTCACATGTGGACGTACTTAGTATCATTGTATGTACGTACGTATTGAAATTTTGTGTTCCAACAACAAACATCCACTTAATTAATCGATCACATGAAAAACTCTTATTCTATATATCTCAAACTCACAAATAAATGTGTTCCCATGTGAACACATGCGTTGACTTGTTGAATTTTTCTTAACACATATATAGTCACATACAATTAATCTTGGTTTACCTTTATACCTTTGTCAATTGAATTTAATTAATCAATATGATTAACCATGTGTAAAATTTAAATTAAAAAAAAAAAGACTAGAATTCATTTTCGCGTAAACTAAAATCTCCCGTCGATTAAACCTCCTTTGAGAGCACAAAAAAAAACTCAAGAACAAAATTATTTTTTAATAAAATAAAAGTTTAAAAGTGTTAATATTAACACGTGTTTATATTCACATGCTAAAAACTATTTGTATATACGTGTACAAAGATAAATTGTTTTTTTTAATGTTTTATTATGGTATGTTAACTTGTTTTTACATGTATGGTTAATAAACTCACAAAAAACGTATTATTATATCAATTTGTTTGATTTTAACCTACTATAATAGTTCATCTTTTTCCTTCATATTCTTTACCTTCAACTTAACACTCACGAAATAGAGAATTTTGACTTGAAATTCTCTATGAAAAGTAATTATTATTGAGTTTATGGAAAGATGATCGAGTTGTCTGTAAACTTATGCAAAAAAACAAGAATAAAAATGAGTTTAAAATGAGTCAGAATCATAAAAAAACCGTAAGGATGCTGAATGAATGTGGTTTATTATACCCAAATTTAATTAGCGGTTTCTTAGCCTACACTTAATGAAAATTCATGAACTTAGTGTCATTTGAAAGATTAAAAGATTACCTACAATAATCTACAAAAAATAATTATGTAAAACGATAATGAATTAAGCAAGATATTCATTCTTTTTTTGCCCTATTTTCGAAGTAATAACAAAAAAAATTGACACTTTGAACTCGAAATTCTCCATGAATATTTGATGAAAATTTTTTATTCTTGATCATATGAAAATGTAATCGAGTTGTCTACTAAAAACTAATGCAAAATTAAGGAACAATAAAAAACGAGTTTAAAATTAGTCTCAATATAATCAAAAAACAGTAAGAAGGTGTTGAATAATTCAGTTTAGGACATACTCAACTTTAATTAGTAATTTCTTAGTGTACACTTAATGAAATTTTTGAACTTGGTGTCTTTTGAAAAGTAAAAAGATTATCTATAAGTATCTGCAAAAAAAAGATAAGCAAAACGATCAAGAATGGGACAAAAAAGTTGCTTCAAAATATGCTCTATTTTAGTTAACCTGTTGAATGAGTTGTAGGTTAAAATGAGCAAAATGACACGTTTCTTTGAGTTTACCGGCCATATTTATAAAAAAAAAAGTTGACATGACATAATGGAACATTGGTGAAATATTACTACCATTTAGCAACTTTAACCAAAAAACACAAACTATAACATGTAGAATGATAAAGGAGTTTTTGGTCATCCCTCGTTAAAACTCCCACGATGCTTTGGCCTATTTATACAATTAGGTTAAGCTATCATATAATTTATAAATGAGTTTTTTCATGTTAATTTGACTAAGATACGTGGTCCAGCCGGTTTTACCCATGATAGTTTCCAAAGCATCCCACTAGCATATATCCTTCATTAAAACCCCCCGTGTGACTCGAACTCTTGACCTCAATATGCATGCATTATTGATCTCTAATATAACAATGAAATCTTTTAATTATCGACTTGTATAGTTAGAGTGACTGGGAAACGAATATTTGATGTTGCATGAGCCCAATTAAAATGAAGAAATTGTTGATTGCATCCTAATATTTCACGTACGTACGTACGTTAATCGTTAGCTGGAAAACATGGTCACGTACGCGTTACGTGACCCGGAAATCAATATCAACGACAATCGGATCGAGCTGGGGACCCAATCCTACGACTCGTGGTTGACGTTAATTTGTAGGCATAAAACTAGAAATCGATCACTAAAAGTTAAGTTGCTAAAATTAATTAATAATTAACGTGCTTGAAATAAAAGACAAAACATATAGAAAATAAGACATGCTTATTAGCTAGTGTGTGTTACATTGTCAACTTATCTTTTTGGCGTTTCTTCCCAGCACATTTTTGTTTTTGTCCACTCATGCAAATTATCCATATGTCTCATCACCGCTACAAATACTTCACATGTATCATAATATGGGAATTAAGTTTTATCCCTTTTTTATTTAATTTATTAATTAGAAGTTATTGATGGATATTTGAAGAAGGGTCTCTTTAAGTAAGTTTTAACAAGAGTTTGACAAGTCACTAGTAAAATTAGCTATTCTTCACAATGCAAAGAGCTGATTTCTTCAAAGTGCATGATGTGCAAATGCATTACTCTAGTCTTTAGAAATATATTTCCATACAAAGTAACATAACAGGGCTTATAGTTGCCAAGTTTCAAATTCTATTTGTGTTATTGTGTATTTATGTATTAGTTTTCTAAGTGAAGTAGTTTATGTAGCCTTCTAGCAAGATTGTTTGTTAATCAATGTAGGGATATAAACAAGCGGAGTTCGAGCCTGGCTCTTATCAAGTCAAGCTTGTTTAGAATTTTTGAAGCTTGGCTCAACTCGTTTCAAGCTCGTGGTACTGAGCTGGGATTGGCTTGTTTATGCTCGTTTAGTCTTGACTCATTTAAGCTCGGGTATTATTTTGAAAGTTTCATTGAAAAATATATAAAAATTAAAATTATAAATTATATGACATATAAAGCTCGCTTAGAATCACGAGTTTAAATGATCTCAATCTTAATTTGAGGCTCCAGTTCGGCTAAAACTCATTAAGGCTCGGCTCGTTTTACGCTTCTAACGATCCGAGTTAGGGTAGCTCACGAATAACTTGGCTCATTTACATCAAACATTTTGATTTTTGAAAGCTACATAATGAGAAATTGAGAATTATTCTCAGTATTATCAAATAATATCGAAGAAAATAATTACGGAAATCCTATGTCCGAAAATCTAAAAAATGAAGATAATAGAAACCATATCGAAGAAAATCGTATGAATCCCATAACACATTAAAAATCCTTGTGATCATGAAGTCGATATATACTCAAACGAGCTTGATAAAGTTTTTTTCTTTTTTTGTAAGTCATTTAAGATCATATGTATATTTATACCAATCACGGTTGTATCTACAGAATTAGAATTGTTAAAGTCTTATTTATGGAGTACAATGAGGAATGTACGGTTTAAAATTTTTGAGTACTCAAAATAAGTTTTCGGTAAAGGTTGTTTATGACAAGATAATTGGTGTGTAAGTTTGTGGGGAGTTTTAACTCAAAACCAATAAGTTATGAGTGGAGTAGTACAAGACTCTTATTAAACATATTACAAAGTCGTTTTTTGTCTGATATGGAACATTACCGAACATGGTGTTTTTACTTCAATAAAATACACGAGGACATTATTTTAGGTGATCTATTAACTTGTATTAAAAGTTCGGTTGTAACATTTTTTATATTTAATAAAATTTTCATGTAATCCGAGTCATATATAGTACCTTTGAAATACTTTTATTCTGGCCGTGTATAAAATGATTTAGAATTTTATCCAATTAATTGCTTTAATTTTAGGGTGAAGGATCTATACGGATAGCAACACCTATCTTAGATGATATTGCATTCACAATCCACTTAAATCACTAAAGAGTTGAATGATATAAATACCCTTCATTTAAATAAGTTATAAATACGACGACACATAAGTTAGATGATACTAGCTGTATAGATGATTTACCCCTTAATTTTATGGATATCCTGTAGTAGTTTTCCAACAATTAAGTGCTCTTATATTTAACTTGTTATTTGATAACCAAAGAAACGGCCAATATTAATTAGTAGGTACTCCTTAATAAATTAATTAATACAACCAATTAAGAAAAATAACATAACAATCATCCACATAATGTTATGTTTAAGACAGACATACATTCTAATTTAAGAGAGAAAATCTCTTGTGTCGACGACTTGTAATTACATTAATTCTCAACGTAATTAATTAAGAACTACTAATATATAGTTTACACATCTTTAACTAATTGTAAAATTAAGCTTAGACGCATAAGTAGTTCTTCCTCCAAAGGAATCGTATCCTTAAAATATATAAGCATTTATATATCTCTGTGTTTAATTAATTTCTACAAGTTGTACCATCTTGGCATCTTCTGTCTCTATATCACAGCCTCATTTGCAGCCTGAAAATTCACACATTTTATTAACTATACATACATACGTATATATATATATATATTTATGATATTACATATGTTACTGCAAATAACCGAAGAAATTTCAACTCTGTTGCTTATTAATTAATAGGTCAATTCGACTAAAGTTTTACCTAAAAGGTTGAACGAGTATAATAATAACTATAAGTTTTTGAATTAATATAATTATTATAGTTGGAATGCTAATACTTTAATTAGAAAGAAAAAGTGTTTTTACCAATGGTTTTCTTGCAGTGAAGAACTGCTTCATAAATTGAACTCTCAGAATCACATGATCTCCTCCAATTATCCACACCATAAGCTTCACTTATCCTGGGAGATGATGTGCAGTTCTTGGCACTCTCAAGAACCCAGGATCTTGACCAATTATCCGAATCGTACGATTCGATTGTGCCCGGAAACCCCCAATTCTTGGCTCTTTGTACTTCACTAGTATCAAACTTTCCTTTTGATCTTATAATTCTAAGCCAAATCAATCTAACCAAATTCAAATACTTTTGTACAACTCTTTTTGGTAATCTTTTACACCTCCTGAAAGATAAAGATCGACTTCTACGATAGGAGCACGGGTTGTCGAGGGTGGTTGAGGACACGGGTGAGGCTGAAGTTGAATTGGAACTCGAATCATAGACATCCAATGGCTTCAAAAACAGAGGAACTAGAATCCCGTTAGAGATGAGTTCATCAGCGTGAACACAAGGCTGCAATGTTGGAATATCAAAGTCGAAATCCTGATGAAAAACAAGAAATCTTTTTGAGGCAGAGAGCTTCGGGTCCATTTCAATGAAACTAGAATCATCAAATGCATCAAAAGAGGCTCTAAAGGAACCTTTTGGGCTTTCAAAAGATGGTTTTAGGTTCACCAACCAACTGTAGGAGAAGCTCTCAATAGAAAGTGATTCTGAAGTTTCCATGGAGGATAATTAGGGTATGAATGATTTGAGATGTAGCTAGTGGATGTGTTAATCAATAATTCCCTTTGTGGTGTGTATACATATGTATGTATGTATGTATTATATATAGAGACACAAAACTTTCATGTGCATGTAAGGACATCACCATTGTGGTCCTTCATACTATAGATAACATACAATTATCAGTAAAATAAGGGAAGAAAAAGAATACAAGAGACAGAAATGTAACCCTACATGATGTCATGTTGCATGTTATGTTAAAAAATAAAAAGCGTATTGACATTATATATGTGGTAAAGATCAATTAGGTAAAGATCAATTCATACAAAAATAACATTGATTTCCCTTTTTGATGTTTTCAAACCAAGAAATCTTGATACATGAAACTCTATTGGTGTGTTTGGCGAAACTAGCTGGGGCTGAGGCTAGGGCTGATTAATTGATAGTCTCAAGCTCAAGCCATAAGCTATTTGAAAAGGCTTTTATTTTGGAGGATTATGTTTTTAATAATCTCCTCAAGATTTTAACACCCGAACGAGGCTAGAGGGCTGAGGATTATGAAAATTAGAATCCCTAGTCCCTATAATCCCCTATAAGCACGTTGCCGAACACACCCTATATATAGCGTCAATAAGGCACTCCTATGAAACTGATTAAGTCATTATCCAAAGGGGAATCTAATTTAAATTACAAAGTCCAATTTTGAAAGTGTAACAAAGATTTTATGTCATATGTGTTTGGTAAAGCAGTCTAGTAAAATGATTGCTAAAAGGGATAACTAGTTTAAACTCTTCAAAAGAGTTGTTTAAAAAAAGTATGAAGCATTTAATGTGATGATATTTGATCTTGTGCAGCCTGTGTATGATAATATCAAGATAACTTAATGAGGGGTTTCTGGGCCCTAGGGATAGTTTCCCTTTTAAGTGTTGTATTAATTGGATTCCAAATAAAAAAACAAGTATTAAAAGGTTAATAAGTGTCTAGGAGACAACTCAACAAACATTGCATCAAACAATCATCCATGTCACATGAAGTTTTATAATATAAAGAAACATGCATGCTCATATTAAAATATTAATAAAGTGTCTCATATATTCCATAAACTTGTGTAAGCAGTCGGTTATTATATCTTACAACTTGTGCATCTAATTATATATATATAAAGAGAGGAACGTGTCTTCTTTAAGCAATTTTGCAAATAAGTTTATCCCATGTTTTGACCCTCAAACATTGTTTCTAAGAAAGTTCATGAATCTAATAAACCATGCGTTAACTGGATGGACGCATTTTAGGTGATATATGCAACATTCCAAAGGTAAACCCGTAAAACAGGTGTATCAAAACGGACAATATCTTACAATAACAAAAACTGGTTTGTATCAACAACATACAGAATAACATAGATATTTCACAAGTTACGTTCTTAGTATTCACTTATCCGTTCATGGGTATTCATATAATCGATTGGGTTTTGTCTACACCACACAAGATGATGGTGTGGTGGGGTTAGGGTTCGAGAGAATTACACGAAAGATGAATACCAAACTCAATATAGCATTGTGCAAAATCTAGAGTAAATATCGTAAGTTCTATTGGACTGCAAACTTCAGGCAATTACATCCACCAACAATCCGAGTGGTTTGGGTGGTTCAAGTACGTTTACAAGGCATTCAGTGCCAAAAAAGATAGTAATGATGTTCAAAATTTAAAAGAATTATTATTCTCAATCAAGCTAAACAAACAAAAATAACATAAATTGGTCCCCGATCTTTGTCGGGGAAAGAAATGGACGTCAAAAAATATAACAGGGTAGAAACCATAACTCGATAGCTACTTTGAAAACCGACCAGATTGGTCCCCTTTTGATCTCCTTCTTTGACGACAAAAAGGCACTAGTAAGGTAAGTAGGCACTCAAAAGCTAATATCTTTTTTTAGAGGCATTTCAGGTAGGTTTTTCGAAGGAGTCGAGCTATACTTTGATGTATACGGTCTAATCGTTTATGTGACCGTTTTCTATACTTTGGCCACCATTCAAGATGTTTACTTAGCAAACCTTGAACCTGGGTCTCTTTTAAGACTTTCTATACATCATGCCACTAGGCTATGTTGTTTAGGGTCTAGAAGACTAGAAGCTAATATCTTCTTTAAAAAGAGGGTTTCTGATTATCAAGTCATTGGATCAGGTTGTTTAGGGTCTAGCTAAAAAAGAAATGTAAACATATTGGACATATATGAATACTGCTGTAGTAGATGAATCAAACGAGCTTGAACAAATGAATTTTTGTGGGGTTTATTTCACAGAATAGTAACCAAGTTTGAAAACCATTTCACCAAAGTCACTCATGGGTTACTTCACAATGTAAAATAAAGGGGGGAGTGACCTTGGTGGAAAGTTTTCAAACTTGATTACTATTCTATGATTTTACCAAATTTTTTGTGTTAGCGTAATTCATTAAAAAGATTACTTTGTTCATTTTTGTTTTTCATTTAAAGTAGATATATAGGAAGAATGTGATAAATTTCAAAATTATAAAATATAAGCAACCACATTACACACACAAACATAAACGGGCAAATAAATAAATGTTCACGAAGGTAAATAAACAAAGAAATTTGTTCAATTCATGCATTAACTAACAAACAAAAAAATGTTATTCACGTTCAGGTAGAATGAATCCATATAGTTATTTTATATTACATTGATAATTATTTATAGAATACAAATAGTACAAAAGAAACCCTAATAAACTTTAGCACATCTCTACAATTGAGCTGTGTCATCCTATATTAAATCCTTATTTACATTCTCTAATACTCCCCCATAGTGTAAACAGTAGAAGATCGTACGCTTGCACCTGAGCGAAAAATGCAATAAAAGAGAAAAGAGAAAATTACATAGAGATATAATAAAGGAAACTCTGTGGCAGCAAGGCAGTGGCGAGTTAGCAGTCAAATGGGGCAGCAAGAATGGCGGCGGCAGCGTTACAACTATGGCGGCGGCCTCAAGATGCTCGGCGGCGGGGGGCAGAGAAGGTAGAAGCTGCTACTGGAGAAGCAGGAGCTACAATTATGGTGGCAGCAAGAAGCGCGGCAGCGGCATCTAGGGAGAGAAGACTAATATATTTTTATTTACAATGCGTCCCGGGGCAAGACAAGAGGGTAACGAAAAGAAAGAAAGTCGTCACTCAAGGAGGACGATAGGGAGAAGAAAGGCGGCGGCGGCCAACCGTAATTCAGTAGCGGTGGCGGCAGCGGCAGAGAGGCAGCGGAAGAGAGAGAAGGAGAAGATAAGACTAGAACACTAAGGCTCTGATACAATGTAGAATGATTAAAATCCCCGTATGTATTTTGTATTATATTGATAACTATTTATACAATACAAAGTATACAAAAGAGAAACTCTAATAGACCCTAACCCATCTATACAATTAGATTGGGTCTTCGGTTATTAATTACTAAGATAATTACAGCCCTACGTATGGAGATGGAAATGCAAATTATTCATCTTGTTCAATAGTCACTAGCAAGTTCTAAAGTATCTAGATCTTGTTAGAGTCGAGGCCTCTAAGATTATTTAATAAGTAATAGAAGATTCCTCTAACTGAACTTGAAAACCTAAAGCTAAATGTCATCCAAAGAGGCCCTTTAGCAGTTCATAATACACCACAAATCATAAACATGCTTAAATTGGATAAACAAATTACAATGTGTTCATTATTAGCTTGCTTTCAACATTGATTTACACAGATCAAATATCCAATTCACATCAAATGTTCTACACTGAAGATCCTATACTATAGCCAACATCTAACTCGGTCAATAATATTAATAATAATAATAATAATAATAACAATGGTATGCTTACAAAAATCCCTAACCAGATAACAAGTCGGAACATCACCTCATAAGATCTACAAATACGAACGCATTCCAAAGGCTGTGCAACAGTATAGATGGGAGTAAGTTTCTTGATCGTGCAAAAACCGTACCCATTACCATTCCAAGAAACACAAGGGGGAGCATTCTTTGCATATTGAAATGTGCCAACGCAAAAGCCAAAGAACTCACTAAAGTCGAACACCATACAGGCATGTACCTTGTTAATGAAGGAAGAAGAAACCCTCGAAAGATGATTTCCTCCCAAATTGGGGCACAAACAGAAACAACTATCGCATAAAGCACCATTGCCATTGGATCTCGTGCAACAATTGACTGCTCAACATTTGAGACCGTGATGGGTGCAGGGGGAGACATTGGTAATAAATTCAGGTTGACTTGCGAGAGGCGGTTGACCAAAGGAAACATTAAGCATCCTAAACAGACATCAAAATGCCAATTTCCTTTGAAGCTGAATTTGAACCAATCAGATGAGAGGGGACGAAACCTTGAAAGACAAAGTTTGAGGATTGCAATTCCTGTTATACCCTCCACAACATCTGTTAAAAAGCTGTATAATGCTTGTCCTCTATATGTTAAGGTCTCCTTTCTGAAACCTGCTGTGTGGGCTACAAATGGTATTATCCAAGATCCTACCAACCAAAATGAGGTGATCCATAGAAGCATTACCTGTAATGTCAAATTTAGAATTTGTAACATTTACCAATGACGAGTATCGTGTTCCAAAAATATTGCTCATATTGAAACTTTAAATCTGTTCTCTTTCAGCAGTCTAGTATCTATTATAATATTCATGTGTTGAATACAATAGACTGGAAAGGGCACGAATTATTAATGATAGTATTAATTACATCAACAATACCCAATCCCGCAAAAAACGAGTATGGGAGCTATTCTTAATTACAAGATTTACAAAAATGTAAAGCTAGTTATCACTGGGTGGATTTAGGTTTGCTAACTAGTTCACTAAGTCATGTATGATATATCGTGAAGGTCCAAATTTCAATTCTATGCGTAATGGGTAGTAAGTTAGTAACCTGTAACTCTACTTCCATAATTTAAAGAAAAGAAAATACCTCCAAACATAACAAAAACGGTTAAGAAAACAGAATAAAAACAGAGACTGGCATGTTAAAGAGACATTTTCAAATCACTTATTTTTATAATTCAATAGCCTCATACACATGCACGGATAACTTATCACCTACCAAAGGCAACGCAAGATGCGCACCTTACAAAACTGATACATACCTTTTAAGTACATACACATAGAGAGAGAAAGGGAAATACAGAAATGCATTATAAATGATATTTCATGTTTTGACCAATATTGAAAAGCGCCAAGATTCAAATACTTCAAAGATGCATCGAAGTTCTAAATAACTATAAGAATTGACTTGTTTTCAGAAAGATGCTTGGCAGAATATAGAATGTTTATGACCCTCTTATTATAGGCGACATGATAAATCTTAATAACTCCAAATTAATTTGTTGATTCATCTGTAACAACCTGTCCCACATGGATAGAAAGATGAAAGTTGAAGCACTTATAAGTTCAAAATTGTGGGCCACCAATAACTTCCACCATGTTTTTAAGTTGATTTAAAAGTTACTCCCGCTAGCTCATGACTTGGGATTGTAGGGTGTTACAAATGGTATCAGAGTTATGCTCCAAAGGGTGTTGTGTCGGAAGATGATGTGACGGAAGAGGGCAGGATTTGTAACATTCGTCCCACATTGGTTGGAGAGGGGAACGAAAAATGTCTTATAAGGGTGTGGATACCTCTCATATAATGAGGCATTTTGGGTGAAACAAGTGTTTCATACCATAAACAAAACCGTGAGCCAGTTGGGGCAATACGGACAATATTGTGCTACGGGGTTTGGGCTGTTACATCATCAATAAATAAGATAATGACAATGATATACAAATTGATTAACTCTGATATTATAAGTTTTCTTCCATGTTTAATGGCAACCACTATTTAGGCAAGAATCATGTGGTAGTGTGGTACTACAAGAACGCATTCCATTTCACATCTTGAAAATTGGATTTTCATAAAAATTTATATATACGAACTATAATAGGTGGTATTAGGTCACTACAAACAAGAATTCGCAAGAAAATTGGTAATAAAATGAGAAGAGCTGGACCTGCAAAATGGTCTTGGCTGTCCATGGCACTATCCATGGGTCTGCATTAAATACAACCTCTGAAGCCTGAAAATAACATTCAAGTACATCAACAAACATTTAACGAAAAGATGAATTTTACAATACTGTGTTTCTATGCATGTCCAACATTATTGTATTACGAATAACACACATTTTCTGTATAGTTACTAGCCCCAAAAACTAGGGGTGTTCAAAATATCCGAAACCGAAAAACCGAATCTAAAAACCGGCAAACCGTACCAAAATCTAGGTTAACCAAACCGAATATTTTAATTTTTTCAGTTTGGTTAACTGAACCTAATAAAATTTTGGTTATTCGGTTCGGTTACGGTTCATGAATTTAGAGAAGGACGGTTAACTGAAAACTTAAAAAATTCAAATTTTAGTTTTTATATTTATTAATACCAACAAATTAATCAATATTCACATACGATAATTATCTACTCATAACGAACTGTTAAAGTCAATATCTATATTTCATTTTTCAATATAGATATTAGTAAATATATGTGTTATTTAAGTTTAGGAGTCAACTAGATTTATAAATCTTTATCATTTACTATTTATTTACCTAGTTTCACTATTTCTTAGTTACGTTTTTATTCAGAATATTTCCTTATGTCATAGTTAGTTGATACATAAAAAACACAATTTGTAATGTTTTATAAAATTTTCATTTAAGCCTTGTTCGAGTTGAGATATGAATATTAAATTTTGAAATCTTTTGTTTTAGAAATATATTTAGTAGTTAAAAATGGTTAATTGGTTAACCGGAAAACCGAACCGAAAAAACCAATTAACCGATTATCGGTTAACTGGTTTTTCGGTTTAGGTTTAGGTTCACGAAAGTTACAAACCAATACTTTAGTTAACCGGTTCTCGGTTAAACTTATGCCCGGTTAACCATCCATGAACACCCCTACCAAAAACAATGAAACACCTTTCCGTACATATCAATTTGTTTTAGTATGCAACCTACAATAAATTTCAATGTATCATGTACATTTCACAGTCAAAAATTGACAGAACGGTGTGTAAAATGTAACTATGTGCTATCTGGCACAAATGTAAATAGCTTCTAGCAACTAAGGTTAACATAATAACAGTCTTCTTTAAGGGTATTGACTTGTTGTAAAGATACAAAAACTAATGGTTATATTCTTGCCCTTTTTGGGTAGACTTCTTACTGTTTTCCCCCTAGTTTCAGAAACATTGTTAACCTTGACAAGTCGAATTTATGCTTCATGTATTAAATTGCAAAAAATGCATTTATTAATTAAAGAAAGGTTGATTGGTCGGTTGAAATGGTAACTAAAAAAAGTGGTTAACTGATGATAGTTTAACTTAATTTTTCAGTTTAGATTTAAGAAAACGTAAAACCAATATACCAGCTATCCGACCTTGCATCCAGTTCTATTCCTTTTAGCTAATTTGTTTACAAAACATTAAACTAGTGTCAAATTATGTTATTTTCTAGCACAACTATCTTTATTGGTGTCAACTGCACTATTAAGGTAGGAACTAGATGGGCAAAAAGAAATACCTTTCTGAAGTTTGACACCCAATTATGCTTCACTTTTGGTTCTCTTCTTTCTGGTTCTACTAAATCTCTTGGCAAAATATCTTCTGAAGGATCGGAGACTGAATATTCCAAATAAGAGTCATCATGCTTAAAGCATGAAAATCTCCAATTCTACAATTAACGTAAAATCCAATCAGGTTGGATAAACATCAAGCTAAAAATCAGTACTCATTATGTGAGTTTGAAAAATGATGGATAAGCACAAATTTAACAGAAAAGTACTCATTTTCCTTATGTTGTTTATCGGAAAGTAAACACAAGGAAAACATGATGAATGATGTTACAGTTGTGTCAATAGATTTATAAGTCATTTGTAGTGTTTCTGAATTTCAATCTAAGTATAGTACCCAATAATTCATTGCCCTTAATATCCAATTTACAGTCTGTTGCATACAACAAGGTGCTTACTACTATAATTTGGCATTTCCCTATCAAATATAACTTCGATATGCACTATTTTCCCTGTTGTAAGAGAATAAAGGAAGACAGATATCATCCTCAATTTGTTTGTAACAACCCTTGAACAACATAACCACAAAAAAGAAGTCATCATAACAA
The DNA here is from genome assembly GCA_032274825.1 of Drosophyllum lusitanicum. Classification (NCBI taxonomy): domain Eukaryota; kingdom Viridiplantae; phylum Streptophyta; class Magnoliopsida; order Caryophyllales; family Drosophyllaceae; genus Drosophyllum; species Drosophyllum lusitanicum. Next base: position 13,786 of record JAUEJL010085566.1, read on the forward strand.
ATGTGTAAACCCTATAACCTAAATTGATCGATCAAATATGGCGCAAAATTTTCAGGTGCTCGTGACTAAAACCCTAAATTTCTCAACTAAACACGAATCATAGTCGATTAACAGATGAAAATTGTGAAATCAAACTTACACTTCTCGGCCTTTTAGTAGGAGATAATTTTAAGAAGCGGGCAGTCCGGCTGAATGAGACAAAGCGTTTGGCGAATTTATCATCAACTCCGACCGTAAATGGAAGAAGTGGACGAAGAGAAAGCGCGTCAAAACAAGGGGATGTAGTGATCGACATGGTAACGTAGTTCCACCGGATTGATATGAATCCGAGATAAGAGTAGATGGTCGTTGATGCATTAGAGAGGCATGAAAACCTAGTTAGGGCGCTCGAAGATATTGAAGGGAAAAAAAGGTCCGTTGATAGAAGAATGGGTTTTTAAGTGATTGCAGAGATAATGGAGGAGGAGGATGAGGGCGGCGATGGCGGAAGAAGAAGTCGTCGGAGGAATCTCCGACGAAGCTCCTAGATAAGAACCAGGCAAGAGGGAGGGAAAGGTGAAAAGTCCGTACGGTGTCATATGTATAGAGCAGTGTCACGGAGACACTTCCATATTCGAATCTTTCGTTCCGTGTGGTAAGAGAATTACAAGAATAATCCCCCGACTATTTCTTCAGGCCAGATTATTTATTTGAGGGGATAAGATATATAATTTGAACAGCATTTTTTTTTATGTTTACAAATACTTTATGAAGAATATGTTAGTTATTTATCGTTTATTTATTTAAATATGTATACATGGCAACAATTGTTCCGGCTATTGTAGCACGTGTGTCGCTCAGGGCATAAGGGGCATGATGACTTGACGTCATCCTCACCTTCCTCCGGCTTATCACCGGCAGTCTGTTTAGGGTTCCAAACTTAATAATGGCAACTAAACACGAGGGTTGCGCTCGTTGCGGGACTTAACCCAACACCTTACGGCACGAGCTGACGACAGCCAT
>JAUEJL010085577.1:0-14787 GCA_032274825.1 Drosophyllum lusitanicum
GATGATATTTTAATATTTTCAAAAAATATTGAATCTCATTTTAAACATTTAGATATATTTAAGAAAATCATAATTAACAATGGCTTGGTAATATCCAAACCAAAGATGCAGCTATTTCAAACTAAAGTCAGATTTTTTGTCCATGATATAGAAAAAGGTAGTATAATTCCTATTAGTAAAAGTATTGATTTTGCTTCTAAATTTCCACACTAAATTCCGGACAAAACTCAATTACAAAGATTTTTGGGAAGTCTAAACTATATATCTCCATTTTATAAAAATCTTTCCCAAGATACTACTATCTTATATGATAGATTAAAGAAAAATTCTTCTCCATGGACCGATGCTCATACGCAAGCAGTTAAATTAATAAAGCACAAAGTTGCTAATCTTCCTTGTTTATCATTAGCTAACCCCAACTGGGAGAAAATAATTGAAACAGATGCCTCTTAAATTGGTTATGGAAGTATTTTAAAGCAAATTAATCCAGAAAATAAACAAGAATATTTAGTCAGATTTTACTCTGGAAAATGGAATACAGGACAACAGAAATATTCTACTGTTGCTAAAGAAATTCTTTCAATTGTTAAATGTATTTTAAAATTTCAAGATAATTTATATATAATCAACATTTTATAATAAAAACAGATTGTCAAGCTGCTAAGTTCATGTTTAATAAAGATTTCAAACATGATGTTTCAAAACAAATGTTTGCAAGATGGCAAGCTCATCTAGCCCCATTTGGTTTCACTATTATATACAAAAGGGGATCTAATAATAGTCTCCCTGATTTTGATTTCCTGACACGTGAATATTTGCAGGATGATACCTCGAGGAAGAGGTACAGGCTCCAATGGGGGTCGAGGAGGAGGACGTCATACATCCCCTCTAATTCAACATGGTAATAAAAGTCTTATTGGCACTAATATAGCCAGTTCCTCATCTGCGAGGAATGATCCATTATATGAAGATTTTCTTAAATATAAGAAGAAACAAGGAGGTCATACTTCCTATGCTGATATTACAGCAAATGAGGATAATAATGATCCTTTTGATTATATTCCCAATCCTTATAAGGATGAAATCATAATCCTGGAATATCAGGATATTATGCATTATATAGAAATGGATAATGATCCATGGTCATTAATGACTAGATATTTTGATACTGCATCATATGCAGCTACTTCATACAAGCAGAGATCATACTATGAGCAAATTCTTATAGATCCAGTCTCATGTGAAATCACACATTTTTATTCTCGTGATACAAAAGAAGTTTATAACTTCAGTAAAGCAATTATAAAGAAGGTCATAACCGTCAATGAATGGGGAATAAGCCCATTAAAAGAAAAGCAATATGCTCACCCTTCTAAGGTGTTGATAAAGTACAATTACTTTGATTATATCCAAAGTTTTTATAAAACATTCTTATATGAGAATGCAAACAGGAAGCATACTTGGTTAATAAAAATTTGTTCAAAAGTTTATCTCAGGCAATGGCCTAATTGGTTTATACAATGGTAGACTTCATATGGTCCTGAAAAAGAGATTTTACCATATCTTTATAAGGATCTATTTAATGAATGGAAACCTTTAAATCCAAAGGTCCTCAGTTCTGCAATGAGTGGGACAAAAGCTGTTCTTCTTAATGATTCACAATATGCAATGATGCATTTCATGATAGAATTCTCTATTCCCTGGATATGGAAATGGGAACCTGAAGTTGAGTTTAATACACATGACAAATTACCATCTTTGAGAAGAAAATTCTTTACTAAATTTTGGAAACAAATGCTGTTCAAAGATCCTGAATCAGGCGATCTTAAATCCATGGATACTATTAATATGATTCATGAAAAAAATCAAAGCTTATAAGCTTTTAAAACAAGATTGTGTTAATCCTCATACATTTTCACAAAAGAGGTATACATCAAAAACTGAGTTAATTGAAGCTTGGTGTGATGAAATCCAAGCAATGATCAATGATCAAGAAGGTGATAAAAAATCTGATGTGTCTATGGAAAGTCATACATTCAGCAATAAATATGCAGCTTTACTTGCTGGAGAATCCCAACCAATTGAAGAAGATGATACAGAATTACCAATTGAATTCTTGATAGAAGAATTAAAGAAGAAAGCCAAAAAATATGGTGGAATCAAGAAGCAAGATCATATGACAGAAGACGAAGTATCTTCATCAAAGGGAAAAGACAAGACATAATAATTAAAGTCTACTTTTACTTTTGAAAAGTAGGAATCTACTTTTTACTTTTTGAAATTTCATAAAAAGACAAACATTTTGTCGGCCATGATTGTACTAGCAATTATTGGCTCTATATGTTGTAATTTATAATTTTTGAGATTCGTTCTCTATATAAGAGAAGGATTTCATTCTAGGGAGGCATCCGAAAAATTTCGAACCTCTCTCTTCTCTCTTGTAAAAATATTCTAAGTATAATAAATCCACACCTGCCGACTGGTGTTCTTCAATCTTCATAAGCTCTTCTTATTTTGTAAGTATTCTTATATTATTTCTTTTATTGTCTGATTTGCCTAATGATAGGCTAAATTCATACTGAATATGTTGAACACTTAGATCTGATTTTCCTAAAGAAATATGTTTTAAATTTCTAAATCCCATCATGGTAAAATTAAATATAAGTTCCATGAGTACTAGTTGGCCAAACAAGTGCTAAGTCAAGGACGGATGTGCATAGTGATGTTAATTAAGCATGGACTTCGTCGTGCTGTTGCCCAGTTGAGCCGTTGAGCCATGAGAAGGCGTTAGGCGTTTGGGGCTTTTACCATTGACAGATCCAATATGCTTAATATAACCCGCTGTGATTTCCCATAAATCGATTCCTTTGACTCGTACTTGTGTCAACCAGTGCTCCCTGGGCCTTGTATTTATTATTCCTATTCCTATTCCTATTCCTATTCCTATTACTATTACTAATACGGCTATTTTTTTTTCTCCATAACAAGTGTATACAATTGTGTACTACTGTTTTGCTTCAATTTTATTACTATTACTATTACTATTACTATTACTAATACGGCTATTTTTTTTCTCCATAACAAGTGTATACAATTGTGTACTACTTACTGTTTTGCTTCAATTTTATTTAACAACAAAACAAACATTCTAAATTGTTCACAATGAGACTAGAACTCAAGACACTGAAGAAATGTTAGTGACTCGTCACCGGGTCATTCTAATGTAATGGAGTACAGATTACCAAAGAAGCTCATATCTTGATTTTAGACAAGTTAGGAGGTGCAGAGTACACACTTATATAAAATGAGTTTGATCTTGGTTTGTGGTCTCCTATCAATGCCTTAATACGCGTTGTTCCTTGAAGGATTATCCCCATAATATGAATTTCGTGTAACCCAGGCATGAGGTAGAAATATCAGATTCGAATAGTGTTTACACGATTCTTCAAGCAGTCCAAAATTTCCGCCTCCCAAATCTAACATAAAATCTTTCAAACACCTTCATACCGCTATGCTTCAATTAAAGCCATGATATGGAAATGCAAAATTTGTATAATATTATGTCTAAATCTTATATAAACAACATAAAAAAAGGTTTAAAAAGAAATACAACACATATCCTACATCGAAAAACTTATGTAATAACTCAACACGTATGATTTTAACTATCTTCTCAAATTTCCCCACACAGGTTAGCACTGCATTAGAATCAACACTTCCGGTGACAGTAAGTCTTCCAATTTCGGTACGAAGGGAAACAGATTCAACACCTGCAAGACTAGATACCGCCTTCTCTATCTCATCACTTTGGCTTTCACTACTAAAACTAACCCCGAGCTCAATTTTTTTAAATGTACACAAATGCGTAGGATCGACCTACAAGATTAAGAACATAAACAAATATTCAAGTCTTCAAGATTACTAATATACAACACAAAATTAAAATTATATATATAATTAGCATAGAAATTTTATTTGTATCACAGATAGACAATTGTGATTTATGACAGAGAGAAAAATTAAGGTATAGACATACTTTGAGAATGGCTTCTTTATAGACTTTTAGATCAAAATATGATTCTTTATGGACTTTCAGATCTGAAGATATTAATCCTTGCACTTTTCTCCATCCTTGTGAATCTATGAAAATGTGAGATATTAGTCTAATTACTTGTTGCTTAACATAATTCTACTTAAAATATTCAGAATCAGCTCAAGAGGAACGAACTTGTATAGTGAATGTTATCACCAAACAATATATTTAAATAATAAGAGGTCTCTGACTTGAAATAATGGCGACGGCAAAGATAGTATCCTCGAGTGGTCACCTCAAATTCAGACAGATCTCCTCCAATCACTTCTTGACGTTCTATCGTGTTATTTTCACAGTTTTTTTCTTGCTCTACTTCACCATCTGCATACACAATGCTGGCACCACACCTGCTTACTATCATTTCTGGTTCCTTGATGATATCAACAATGTCTTCATCACCCTCATCTAATATGTTTCCAATTGGCCAATAGCTTAACCACACAACAACTTCATCAAGTTTTGGTTTGCAGTACACCAAAGGGTTGTATATCCAAGTAAGACCCTTGGTTCGGTTACTAATTTTTACAAACAAACAAGACGTATCTTTATACTTGCCTGCTGATCTGTATAAGCAACGTACATTTAGTCCTTCAATCCGGCGTTTATTTTGATGCATAGGTGGCACACGAAAGGATAAGAAGTTGGAAGATGATGTATACTCATTTGTGGTCATGCTTTGATCCTTTATGCCTTGCAAATAGGTGCTCCCAATTCCATATTCATACAACATCTATATATTCAACACAAACTTCAGTTAGTCATATTAAATAATTGATATAGACATGCGTTTTTCAGTACTTCTGGATGCATTTGAGAGAACTAAAGAGAGCTAACCTGGATATGCCAATCTCTGCCCTTGGTGATCTCATCACCAACTAGGTCTACCTTACAATCTTGATATGCTTTGATCCATTTCATATCTCCCAGATCTGCTTCATCTATTTTTGCTAAGGGCACCAATTTAAAAAGACCCTGAATTTCACAGAGTCTGAAACAACCTTCATAATCGATCTCCTGCAGACTATAACGAGCTGATTGGAATGTTATCCTCTCCATTGATGAACACCAATATATATGCAACTGCTGTAACGTACTTGGGAGACATGGGAGAGACTTCAGGTTTGCACAAGAAGTCAAGTGAAGTACCCAAAGCATTTTAAGATCAATGTTATCGGGAAGGCACTCAAATAGATTGCCCATTAAACTCATTGTAAAGAATGATTGGGCATGGAATGCCACACGAACATCATTTTTAAACTCAAGGTCACAATAACCAAGGCATAAAAGCTTTAATGACTGGGGTAAGGAAAACAATGGCTGTTCGGGAATTTCTCCACCAATAAATGAAGCTTTTAACATGTTCAGTTGATATACAAACTTTCTATCCCATGAAGCCTTCCACAGTTTTGTGCATCCTATCAAATTTAACTTATTAAGACTCTTAAGGTCTCCTATGGTTTTACAAACATGAGCCAGACTACTGCAGTTCGCCAGCAGCAAGGTCTCAAGTTTAGGGAGTCGGGAGAAACCGCAGATGCTGACAAGTTCATAAGATCATTGAAGGTCTAAAGTCTTGAGTGAATAAAGAACCTATTCCAAGAATAACAAAGTTAAATTATCGTTATACATTCAAATGAATGTCAAATAATAGATACCATAAACACAAATCCTACTGTGGGTGGTTCAAACTTTTCCAACTTTCCGCAACCCATCTCTAAATACACCAAGTGCCTGCTCATCAATAAGCCGAAGGGTATTGTTTTCAAATGAGACCCATGCCAGCAAAACCATCTTAATTCTGGAAAATTTGTATATGGCCCAACAAGTTCCACAAATACGAGCTGGAGCAATTTTAGGTTCTTCATCTTTACAAGTGAATCTATTTTAAGAGGAAATGGCTGCAAATTAATATGAAGTAATTTAATCAGCTTCTTCTTATCTGGCATGAAAAGCACTTGAACTTAAAGTTACATGCACCAAATATATTCAAACTCCGAAGTATCATGTTTCAAGATATTCCATCTAAAATACATTTAAAAAATTGAGAAGCGGACAGAAACCAAGTACAATATGTATGTGCCATATGCCATGCCTTAAAAAGGACTCTCATGTGACCTGTTATCAAAGAACAATATATCTCATGAAGAGAAAATAACCACCAAAGACACTAATTGTGCTATATGAGCAAAGAAGGGGTCCACAACCCAAACATGTATGCAAACAAACAGTAAAATCAGCACATCCAATACATGTACAGTTAATTGGTGTTTTTCATTAAATAAGATGTCCAAGTGTCAAAAAGCTAGGCAGTAATCATTCATCCATCCATCCAATCCACTACTCTAGTTAGAGTTTTGAACCAATATCAGTGATTTGAAAAATAAAAGCTTAAACATAAAGACTTGTCTACTTAAAACTTATCACTAGCTACACCAAAAATCAAAAGAATTTATGGGGTTGAACCAACTTGGTTCAACCAAGGTTGCTAAATCGCGATCTTGGTCGTAGAATCTTAAGATCTTATTATCCTACTAGCCAAAACCTTGCTAACTCAACATAGAATCATTTTTTAGGTAGGATCGTAAGATCGGTTGGCAATCCAATTTTGCAAATGAGCTTAAACTTATACTTTTGACTCTTAAAAATGTGCTTAAACTTCTAGTTTTAACATTGTCATTTTCAAATGTTTGTTTGGACCTATGAATTGTATTGCACTGTTGGTATGATGTTTTAAGTTTGAACCTTGTATGAAAGTATCATATACTTGATATTTAATATGAATTGCAAGAATTGTCAAAACACCAAAACAGTTTAGGAGAATCTTATGATCCCAATCTTGCAAACAGGAAAATGATCCTATGTAGGATCTCAAAATTAACAACCTTAGGGTGAACTCAACATTGGTCATGAACGGGAATGAGTGGAACCTTCAACCTATGCAAGCACCATTCCATTATCACATTGGAGTTGCCAATAACATCGAATGGGATAGCTCCTGCTCTAGACATGAGTGAAGGTAATGTTACAACTAATCATAACGGAAACCAATGTGTATTATTTTATTATGAAGACATCTATCTATGTTGTGATTCCAAAATTGAAACAATAGCAAATGCCTTCCATCAACCCTTTCAACTCCACCATTTCCCATTTCATTTATTCATCAATTAAAAGGCTACTTGAATTAGAGAACACACGTACTACATCTTCAGAACCCATATTAGTGTATATATGACAATTAGGTATTGATGAATTTATAAAATCACTTTAACTCTTGCTCACCACATATTAATTCACGTCTTTGACTTACCATTGTCCCTTTCTTGAAGAGCTTTATAATGTCAAGTGATAAGGCTTCAATTCTTTTAGAACCCTAAAGAAGGAAGACATAAAATGAGAGAAGATTGTGAAATGGAAAGCAAGCTTAAAGATACACATAAGAAGCATCTTACGTCTCCTTTTCTTAACAAATGAAAAGATTCGTCGCTACACCAAACTCTACTACGTTTTGCAGGATCTTTGGATTCATTGAGGACCGTCTTTCTTCTCATGTCTTGAAGCAAGTGATGCATCACCAGATTTCCAAAAGGAGAAATGGTAAGAAGGCATTTGTTAACGAGGGTCCTGATCCCAGATTTTGCATACCAGTCATCCTCCAATATCCTTACCACGTAATCTTCAGACTCACCAACAAAGAAACAAGCGATATGCAAAAACAACTCTTTGTGACTATCACAAGGCAAGGAGTCAAAACTCTTTTGCAGTACATTTTGGATCTTATTATCAAGATCTCCTTGCAATGAATTCAGAGAATTCAATTTACTTCTCCAAATTTCTATCATGCTATTCCTTTTTAGTGGGTCATCTTTAAAATGCAAACAGGAACCCAATACTTTAAGAGCAAGTGGATTTCCTTCACAATATTGTGTCAGCTGTATTGCAATCTCCTTGAAACCATCCAAAGGAATTTTGGAACCAAAGGCATGCCAACTTAAAAGCTCTAATGATTCAATATCATTCAACAAATCAAGTTTGTACACCTGTGCATCTATATCTAAAAGCCTTGTTGTTATTATGATCTTGCTTTGTATGTGGAACGTTTTTGTTCCAAGTAAAGTGCTTACTTCATCATGGTCATCAATGTCATCAAGAATAATAAGCACCCTTTTCCTTTGTAAAACCTTCTCAATCTTATGTGTACCCTCCGAGACACCAGATATCAATACATTCTTTCCCTTGACATCTCTGAGAAGTTGTCTCTGTAACTCAATCAAACCACCAGGTTGCTTGTAGTACTTTCCAATCTCTTCAACAAAACTGCTGCTTTCAAAATTTTGCTTGTTTAAATTATAAATATATTGGGCCAGTGTTGTCTTGCCACTGCCACCCATACCACAAATTGCTAGAACTTTAGCATCAGATTGCTCATCTTTCAACCAGGAATTGATAGCTTGAGCTTGAGTCACCATTCCAGTTAGATGTACTGGAGTACTAAGTAGTTTCAAATCTAGTTTACAGTCAACTGTGTCAACTACTTTTGTGATAAAGTCTGTTTCTGACCTGGAACAAATAAAAATACTACAGTGAGAGCATGACATTTCATTTTCCTAAGAACTTAACTGCTGTTATTGTGAATGGAATAAACATGCTTTAGCATATGTACTATTTTTCTTATAACTATAACTAGATCACTAAAAGGCAAATTGAAGTGTACATTAAAAATGTAGCTGCAGTACGATTAAACTCTAAGTTCAATAACGAAAAGCTAACTAGTATACACCCCAATGAGCCAGCTTGGAATCCATGTTAAAACAAGCAGGTTTTATAAGTCATTCAGTTATATATACCTGTGTTGTATAGTTGTCATAAACCATACATTGTTAGCCTTAATAATGTTTAATCATTAAACATATAGACATCTATTTAATACTTAGCTATAATATGTATAATAAGTGTGATTATGTCACACAAGATGGCAGTTACCAAAGCCATCGTAAATAGCCGCCATTAAACGGTTTTTGGCGCCAACTTAACCGCCAAATTCTGTTAGTATATATATACTTGTATAGACAATTCAATCGGTAATCAAAGTGTATTATTGATCACTTTCTGTGCACTTTTATTTCATTGTATACACAAGTTTTGTTCTGTGAAATTGTTCAAATCCATAATCAAACATGGTGCCATTTAATCGTGACTCAAACCGGAGAATGAAGAACGAAGATTGGCAGAAAACATACATAAGTAAGGCACATAATAGCTTGATACGTATATGTAGGTAACCATGTTCTTCTCCCAATCAAATAACAGTTGCAATCTTTATTAACTAGACAAAGTCTTACAATCTTGCAAGATGTGTTTGAAGAACAAGAGCAAAGCAAATCTACCCTTTGTACTACTACAAGAAACACCATTTCAGATTCGCTACAACGAACATGAAAGAAAAAAAAATCAAGATTCATTATCAATTCTTTTAAGGAAATGTTTATAATTTGGTAGAAAGTCCTGAAAACTACTCGGTCCATTTTTCTTTAAATATGAACTTTTAAGCTTGTGACAACAACCACACACACACACATACATGCTAAAAAGAAAGTTTTCAAATCAACAACAAAATCAATAAATGGGCAGTCAAGCTCCTAAAATTGCTAGTTAAAGTATTGTTTACATATTCTAAGAGCTTGTGTAGTACTCCAGCAGTTGCTTCATATCAGACTGCTAGTTGTATATATGCAAAGCAACACAAGCACAAGAAGTAACTACGGAACTAAAAATTTCAAAATGATGCCTAAAATTGATCATCTGCTAGGCACAAAATAATATTGGTAATCAAATTTAACCTAAATAATCATCAAATCAATGAAAACATAAAATGAAGATAGCATACCCTGAAACAGTCAAGCCGGTCAAATTAGCAACCTCTGTAAGGGCTGCCTTCCATCGATTCACGTTATCCTGTGTCCATTTTGATCCTTCTACTCCTTCTTTTACTTCTATAGCAAAACTTCGTCTATGATTCCTGACATCCGAGGGATGGACATGATAGAAAACTGGTAAAACAAAATGGTTGCACTTCCTCCTATGCTTGAGAATCAACCAAAGCTCTTCAAGGCACCAAGTGGAATTTGCATAGTTCTCTGACAGTACAACTATGGAAGCCCTAGATTCTACAATTGCTCTCTCCATTTCCGACTCTAGTTTATTGAATGTGGGCTGCCATCGTTGGAAACCTCCATGCTATCGAATAACACACAGTATATATGCAGTATGTATACAAGAAAACAGAAGATATACTTCAAAATACACATACGATTAATCTTAAAATTCTGTTTGTACAAGTATTTATAGACCACATTTGTGGCAGTTACCTTGGCGCCACAACTGCACATGGCAGTTGGCAATGGCGGCTAATTGGTGGCTAATACACCCGCCAAATCTTATGTGTATATGTTACACATACACACCTTATTAAATACATATTTATCTACAAGTACCTTTAATATTCAAGAGTAAATATAACTAAGTTCCTATATTTTGATTAAAACATTAAAGGTCCAACATAGTTCTTGACCTCTGCCAATTTCTTCATTATCTCTGAAAGTGTGAAGTCCTGCTCGAACCAACGCCTGAAAGAGATGATCGGTAAAGGAATGACGAGTATCCTCGCCTCTAAAGCTTAAGAAAACATCATACCTGATATTATTTATTGACAAAGAAGAACCCTCTAAAGCAGAGGATGATGAAGAAGAAGCCATTGAAATTAGATCAGACATTCTTAAACAATAGAATATAAATGGCATCAAAAGTCAAGCACCAGTTTTTCTGCAAGCTCATCAGTCATCACCATACAAATCAACTACTTTAGTTGACATTTTTTTATCAAAGCAATAATTTTACATAACTTAATCATTGAATCAACACAACAACACAGTATCAGTTTCCAACAATTTTCTATTTCATTTTTTTCTAAAATTGGTAGAACAGGTCAAACCCAGTATAATTTCTAATAACTTCAGTTTCACATGTAAAATTTAGTTAGACATGGGAACTCAGCTAAATTTAGATGTGAAACCAAATCCCATTGATGTGAGGTTATGAGCAGAATCCATTACAAAAATAAAAATTTAAAATGAAATGAAACGAGAGGAGACTAAGTACTTACGCATTCTTCTGCTCCCAAAATGAGTGTCGCCGACCGTTCGAAGCTGAATAACTCGTCATCTTTTTAAATTAAGGGGGTGTTTGTTATAGCAGCGGCTTTAAGCTCGTTTACCACTGTTCGCTTTCCTTTCCTTTCCTTTCTCGAAAAAAACTCGACAACAGAGCTTAAATGTTAGTTAGGCCATCAAGTAGGCATCCACCACGATCCTACTTTCTGCAACAGCACATAGACTTCTCCTCTTACACCAAATCTCAGCTCACAATTACCCTCAGGATCGTATACTTGGTGTAAGTTGTATGCTGTCGATGTTAGCCTGTTAGGTGCCGAGAGAGAGCAAAAGACCAAAAGAGTGTTTTTTTTCCCCTTTCTTGTTTATTTAGTTGCAATTTGGTTTTATAAAGCATTCCACCGTTGGAATATGTTTGCGGGTTTATGTTTTCACGCTATGTTTTTGTGTCCCCCTTTAAAAAAAAACTTAAGAACACATAACATTTCCTTCTCTTCCCCTTTATTTCCTTCCAAAAAAGGAGAACACAACGTTAGGGGTCTTGAATCTTGGTTTGGATAAGAGGAGACCACTTGTTTTCTAATCATTCATCCTACCCATCTTTGGAGAATCTCGAATTCTAGACTTATTTTTCACGGTTTCAGCTTATTTTCTTCTTCTAACTCATAATAAGCTTAAAAGTCAGAAATTAAGTTAAAAAATAGCTTATAAAGAATAAGCCTGAAAAATAAGCCTTAAATCAGCTAAAACAAACACCCCCTAATTCTTTTTTCAAATTCATTGCCTCTTTGCTGGATTAATTCTTCTTACTTTATCGTAATCCGCTAATTCTCAATTCTCAACTCCTACGTTAATTTTAACACTGTTCTCTCATTGATTTTAACACTTGTACGTAGGAGGATAAATAGAGGAAATAGATATCGTATTTACAAATTACGGTGTTAATAAATAGTTTCTTTCCGACAATATATTCATTTTATTTTCCTTTTTTTCAATTTTCTTTATTTTCTCATCAACAATTTTTATGGGTTTTTACCATAACTTTTGAAAAACTATAAAATGGAAAATATATATAATTATAATAAGTTATGAAACAACAGTTATCATAATTAATTAGTTGAGATAATTAAAAAGATGATTGATTATATTATTCTTTAGGTCTTTATATTATTTACATAAAAACATTTACCACTTAAAGTTAAATAGTCTTAAAAAGTGAGAGGAGAAAGTGTGTTAAACCCTTTATATATTAGTATAGATAACAAATCAAAATTTTAGTTTTTTTCCTATATTATTTCCAATTTTCTAATAGTGATTATGGTTTGAATTTGACAGTTTTTGTTTAGTACATATTTATTTAAATTAGTTTTTACTTCTCACAAGTTTACAATTGTTCGTTACTTTGTTGGATAAATTACACAAAATTATATTATTTTTTAGTATTTGACATAATAGCGACAAATAAAAAATATACATTCAAACACATTTTGTAGTTTTTTAAAATAGAAAATAAAAACTACCATTAAAGACGGTTTATAAGTTTTCTACCGAAAATGGGAACTTTTTCAGAAAAACTTAAAACAATTTTACACAACCAAAAAATTCTCCACTTTTCTAGAGAACTTTTTAAGAAAAATGCAAACTAGAAACCATGTTCAATTATTAATTTGTATATTTCTTTGGTTAGTAAATAGTAACATGTCTAAATATGGATTTATGAAGTTTGGTGTTTAGATACATATAAAACTGGACAAAAGTATTCAGTAAATGTTTAAAAGAGTTGCTACTGATTTGTGGCTTTGGACTGCAATGCTGAAATTAAGTCTTGAAGTCCTACTTGGAAATCAAAATGTATCAACTGAATGTTCAAGATCTTAGCCATCTTGTCGAATTTCTCGACACAAGTTGCCACTGTTTCAGGATCAACACGTCCGTAAACATACAGTCTTCCTAATTCTTTATCCATAGTAATAGAGTTAACACCCACAAGACAAAGCACCGCGTGCCCGATCTTTTCGAGTTCACTTGCACAACTAAAGCTGACCCCCACCTCGATTTTCTGAAATGTACAGATTGAACTACAAGATTAAGAACAATTATATATGCTGAATAGAATTCCTTTGTGTTTCATTTCATTGATGCAATTAAGCCAATATACCATCAAAGAATCTTGTGTAAAGAACCTACATAAATGAAAACTGTAACCTATAATGAAGAATATATCCTGTACAAAATACATAGTATATATGTGTAAATAATTACACATAGATATCTTAATAACTTTGATCATGTTGCTATTCCAGCTATTCATACAAGATATGGACTAAGAATAGCAAGACTTCGCTTAAACCAAGCATACATACTGTGAATCTGTTTGGACATTTTGTGAACCAAACATAGATACATTTTCATTTTCATTTTCTTTTTACTTGATTAATGATTACACATGCATAATTAGAATTAAACAAAATAGAATTAAGGCCATAATATGCGATTGACCATAGTCAGCTTGATTGAGGTACAACCGCGCGTGCATCTTAGGCCTAAAACACACAAAACACTAGTGAAGTTCTAAAGAAATACGTATGCAAAGTTTACGCAAAAAAACATGACACTGACTTTATCTCCCAGATAACTAAATAACGATATTAATCATCTATGACCCATTAAATTAAGAAACCATAATACCACTCCCTCTCTAAAGCAATTGTATCAGCTATGTATCAAGTTATGATAATACGTATAAGTTTATAAAATCAGTGGGCAAAGAACCGTCTATGGTGTGATACTGTTGGCAAAGCAGACTTGTTTTCAGCTGAATACTTACTTTATTTGGCACAATCAAAGGACATCATAGCAAAATTGATAGGTGGTGTGCAATATCTATTTAGAACGTTCACATACTAAGATTATACATAACAAAAGTAACCTAGGGAATATGGGCTTGCTTCACATTTGGAAAATGACGTTTTCAAAACAAATTTTCTAAAGGCAGGCATGGACTTCTCAAGTTGGTTATCTAGATGCATAGTGCATTTGTTAGATGTATCAAATATATGGCATTTGTATCTAGTTTTTGTAGTCGTTAGATTAGTTTTTCAAGGGCTCAGATATGTTCCCCTTGTTCTCCCCGAAAGAAGTGTTCTCTTTTATCCTGCCTTTGACCAATTTTTCAGAAGCATAGCCTAATAAAACAGTGATATTAGGGCTTTAAACGAATAGAATTAAACCTGGAATATCTATGTTGAGTAATTGATTGAAATAAATGGACTTTTTGGGCTGAACATCTGATACGACCCGTCGTTGGGGTCGGGTGTACCAGCGCAAGAAACAGGCCGACGGTGCTCAAGCTGAAAATACAGGGGGGTTAACTGGCAACTAATATTAATTATGGCTTAATATAGTAATTATCCTTCTTTTTGGAAGGTTAGGGCAGCAGCTTTATTTTTGGAAGGTTATGGCTGCAGCAGCTTTATTTAAGGGGCCGGCCACCCCTTGTTTTGGGTGTGCAGAAAAATTGTTCTT
>JAUEJL010085588.1:0-14786 GCA_032274825.1 Drosophyllum lusitanicum
ACCAGTGTGCTGTTTTTCATTGTTTTGACTGTGTTTAACCACTTTAACACCTTTTTGGGTTCTGAAGACTACTGAATGTGTCATTTGAAAAGATGTACGTTCATTGTAGTCTGATTTGGACGCGATTTGGTGAATCTGTAGTTAAATACCAGTCTACATGTCCTTTGTGAAAACTCGGATATGCTACTGTTTGTCTGATCATGTTTTGATTGTTGAGTCTGAGTCTTGATAACTCGAGTGATGATTCGTTGCATGATGATATGGTTATGATAAGTAGTAGAACAGCATGCTCTGTGCTTAATCTGTCATATTCGTCAAGTCTTCATTATCTGGTTCGTTATAGTTATTGCCATGACTAGTTAGGATGATTCGAAAGCCTGAGTGAATCTGTATCTGACTGTTCTGCCTCTCTGCTTCTTCGGTGTTTAATCTGAATTGTCTTGCTTTGTTTAATTAGTTTACTTGTTACTCGCATGCTAATTACTCTGCCGATCAAACAACAATGATGTTAGAGTATTGATAGCTCCCTGTCCCTGTGGTTCGACATCCGGTCTTGCCGAGTCTATACTACTCTTTGACCAGGTCATACTTGCCTGTGTCGTGTGTAGTGTCTGCTTAGTAATATCGTTTTTATAAATTTAAAACAAGTGTGTATCAAAGCTTTTCACCATCAAAAACCCGTACAACGGGCATACACCAAGTTTTTGTTCACACACAAGATCGATGTTAATGACTACATGGTTCCCCTCCTGGATACAAATTCAATAATGAAACTCATGCCAATTCTGTGTTCCTCAATTCTTCACAAAATGAACAAAATGAATTGAAAAACAACTCTGCTGAAAATGTTACGGAAGTCATAACTGGACTTGCTGATTCTCAATGTCAATAGCTCATTACTCTTCATTCGAGCAAACTTGCTTTAACTAATGTAGTAACTACTACTTCCGAGTCAAATGCATACGAAGGTGCTCATTATATTTTGAATCTTTCCAAAAATACTTTTGTGTCAAATGTATGGGTTTTGGATTCAAGTGCCACCCAACACATTGGCAATAATCAAAAGTTAATTCTAAGAAAATTCTTAACACGAGTCTGTTTACCCAATCAAGCAATTATACAAGTTCAACTAATGGGGAATGTGAAACTTGCCAATGGTTTGATTCTTGAAGATGTTCTTTTTGTGCCTCAATTTGAGTTAAATATCATATTGGTTACTTCCTTAACCAAAAGTAAAATTTTAATGGTTAAGTTCTATCACAATGTTGCCTTTATAGAACAGATCAAACACAAGATGATGATCGGCACAACTGACGTAAAAGAAGGACTATATTCGCTAAGGAACAAAGACGAGCATGTGGGAATTAATACTGTTTTAGTTCAGAAGTGGCATCAAAGGCATGGACATCCTTCTTTCAACAAACTGAAGATGATTGATAGCTCTCTTTCTTGTAGAAAAGATAGTCATAATGATTTTTGTTTCGTTTGTCCATTAGCAAAACATAAGAGGTTGCCATTTGTTTCTTCTAATAAGATTGCAAACAAATCTTTTGAACTCATTCATTGTGACATTTGGGGCCATATCATGTTCTTTCTTATCAACGGCATCAATATTTTGTTATAATAGTGGATGATTTCACTTGTTTTAGGTAGGTATATTTGATCATCACAAATCAGCTGTTCAGACTATTATACCTTAGTTCTTTGCTATGATTCAAAATTAATTTGATTCAACAATCAAGATGTTTAGATCTAATAATGCAAAGGAACTCACCTTTACTAAATTTTTCAATGAAAATAGAGTGATTCATCAATATTCATGTTTGGAAAGGCCATAGCAAAACTCGTTTGTAGAACGCAAACATCAGCACCTATTAAATGTTGCATGTGCACTTTTTTTTAGTCAAGCATACCTGTAAAGTATTGGTTTGAATGGATACGCAATGCAGTATTCTTAATCAACAGGACTCCTTCAAAAAGACTTCAGAATACTTCTCCATATCAAAGGTTATATAGATCTAAACCTGAGTACACTCAATTAAGATATTTTGGATGTCTTGCTTTTGCTTCAACTTTACAAGCACATCGCACAAAGTTTCAGCCACGTGCACGTGCATGTGTTTTTGTTGGATATCCCATTGGAATGAAAGGTCACAAGTTGTTAGATCTCGAAACCAACCAATTCTTACTTCACGAGATGTAACTTTTCATGAGGACATTTTTCCTTTCAGAAATTCCAATTCTACACCACGTGCTCCAAATCCTTTTCCGTTGCATGTTGTTCCAAATATTTTTGATACAAATGATCCTTTTGATTCTAACTCTAGAACTCCTACTCAAAATGCTACACCATTTACTCAAAATTCAACATTAATTCAAACTCAAAATCATCACTCTACCCAAAATTTTGTTCCAACACGAAGTACAAGAACACGTACTATTCCTTCTTATCTCAAGATGTAATACCCGTTCCCAATTAATAATTATAAAGTGTAGTAATATTTTTGAGAATTAATACAAGTAATCTATTGGACTTATCTTTGTTGATATTTAAAAGAATTATAGCCTTGTTTGTGGTTGTTAGTTATGAGGGAGGCTTTTGGGCTTAAGAGGAGTGTTAGTCTCATATTAAGTACTCAACAACAAATGTTTGTAAAGGGGGGGAGGGGGGGTTGAATACAAACTTAAGGTTTTTGAATTTAAATGCACACACTAATACTTTTAATATAATTCTTATTGATGTTAATCAAGAATTACATGTAAAAGGAAGCGGAAATTCCAAATACAATAAAAGGTGGCAACTAAATGTTTAATACATATACAAGCTTCTCTAAAAACAACTAATGTTTCAAGAGGTCCAACACATGGACAAGTTTTCTACACTATGCTAACTCTAAAACTTGCTCTTGCTTAAAAGCTTTGAACTTGTTTTTTGAGAGATATTCTGTGTTGTGTAGTTGTTGTACTTTGCATGTTAAGAATGCATGTATATATATAGAGTCTTGGCAGCAATCGAATGGAGGGAAGTAGAAGACAAGGTGGTAAAGGAAAAATAATATTTTAATCATAAAGCAACCGGACAAAAAGTAATATTACTTTAATCAGGAGTGAATAAAGTAATAATACTTTTTCTATAAAAGTACATCCACCAACAATATAATAATATTATTTAACCCACTTTATGTCTTGTAACTGTAAACTTTTCTTCCATGCTTGAACTTTTATCAACAACCATGTTTCTTCATATTTGACTTTACCAAAAATGAAGTTGCCAAACCATACTTTAGCATTTTGACAAATCTTCAAGATCTTTGTTCATAGGTAACTTTAACCTTTTCCAGGGGATACAGTTATATCCATTTTGTCCTACTTTGTGGTAAAAAAAGTGCAAATACTTTTACAACAAAAAGATCTAAGGCATAGAACAACACATGTGCTGCTTTTGACATAGAAAAGTTACTTAACTAAAATAGAATATACTGAACATCTTTTCAGAACTGAAAATATGACTCATCTAATCAAAATGTACTAAGCTGATAGAATTGAGCCTTAAAGCCTAAGTGTTAAATGCTCAGTTGATGGGAGAGAGTGCTCAGCTGATAGCAGAGTCCTCAGCTGATCATGTAATGCTCAGTTGATCAAACTGTTAGAGCTAAACAATGCATAAGCTGATCAACCTAGATGATCAGTAGATCAAAATATTTCAACTGATCATTCAGAATGATAAGCTTATCAAAATAAGACCAAGTGTTTGAAATAGATTACTTAGTTGAGTGATTAAGATGTTCAGCTGATCAAACAGATTGCTTAGCTGACATTAGAGATTGCTCAGCCGATGGTTGAGTAAGCTTTAGTTGATGGTCTTCTTCATTTGTCTTTTATTCAACTGATCTTAGATGATGTCTTCTGCTGATGCTCAGTACTTTTGGTAACTTCTAGTTAGAATCTAAACAACACATGTTCAAATTCATTCTAAGTCCTACTAAATATTTGGTTTTGTTATCATCAAATTCTGTGTATTTCAATAGACAGATTTGATTATTGGGTTGAAATGATTATCTTCCAAACAAGAAGTCTAGTTGTTTTGGGCTTAAGGCCTTAGAAAAGGGTATAAATACCCCTTTAGGTGACAACCACCAAGGATAGAAGCTTACTTTTGCATTGTTGTTGTGTGTGTGTGCTAGGACGCTGCCGAGAAGAGGAAGGAGAAAAAACCCAAGTTAATCTTCACCAAATTGTTGCAAACCGATCCTAAAGTAAGGGTTTATGATTCTCGCACCTCTATAACTATTTCTCCTTTGAAAACATGGCAAATCGTGAGATATTGAGGCCTAGTTTTCTGAGTTACAGACAAGAACTAAATTGGACCTTAAACCCACTAGAAGTCAATGAATGTTGAATTAAATGAGTAGGATGTATGTTTATAATATTAGAAACCAGTAGCAATTGGTATTTTACAAATTTGTTAAGAATTAATGAGGATTTGATTCACCATGTTGTCATTTGCGTCGGAAGCCAACCGAAAGCAAAAAGAGGTCTAAGGACCTTAATATTTGATGTTAAATCGATTAAATCAGTAGGATATCATTATTGGATGTTAAGAATCATCTCTAGGTCGAAATTCGTACTCAAGAACAGGAAGAACAACCGAATTCGATGGGAAATTTGACCTCCAAGTGTTGACCAAATTCGGTAGTGGCGGGTGAACCGAATTTAATCGGTGATAGCCGGACTTGAAAGGTAATCGGATTTTATGCTGAATTAGGTAGTGAATCAAATTTAGCCAAGTATTGACCGACTTTCAGGGTTAACTGACTTTTAGTGTTGACTAACTTTGAGTGGTATCGACCGGACTTCTAACTAAAGTACCTTGCAATCACGACTTAGTCCTAGGAATGTATATTGTGAGGTTAGTACTTATTACTAACCTAGCAGGGCACTTGTGTAGGTTCCTACTGCCGGTCTCGTTGACAATACGACTCTGTAATTGCTAATACTTGTGTTGCCGATGAGGTGAGTTACACTAACTTATATCTTATGTTGTGATATGTGTTCATACGTGATACTGTTTTGATGATTGGTAGCTGACCACCTGTCTGTGTGGCATCTAGAGCAGTTGGGCTCATATTGGCAGCTAACCACCCGCCTGTGTGGCATTTAGAGCAGTCGGGCTCATATTGTCAGACGGCCACACCACCTGTGTGGCATATTTGATGTGATGTGTATTATCTGTGGATGTAATATCTGATATAATATATGAGTGTTATGTGCTCACTAAGCATTGTGCTTAATCCGTGTTGTTGAATATTTTCAGGACCGTCTCGTGTAGATAAGGGGAAGGCTCCCGCGTGACAGCTATTCTTTCGCGAAGTGATTTTTTAAGAATTTTGATTTCACAAACTCCGCTATTTAAACAATTTTACGATTTGATATTGTAAGTCCCGTGTGTTGGGCAGGCCACTGATGAATACTTTACCCGATTTTATTTAAATGAATCTATGAGCTTATTTGGAATTTCAAAACTTTTTTTTGGGGCGTTACACAAGGATTATAATTATAATCTAATTCATAAAGTCAAGAATGATACATCACAATACAAGTATCCTCTTTCAGATTTTATCTCTTACGATCGATTATCTCCAAGTTATCATGCTTATACGCTTGCATTATCAACTCAAACTGAACCCAAAAATTACAAAGAAGCTGTTCAATTTCGTGCGTGGTAGCAAGCAATGAATGAAGAATTGCAGGCATTAAAGATGAATCACACTTGGAAGGTTGTTCCACTTCCTGCAGATCGAAAACCACTAAGTTGCAAATGGGTTTACAAGGTAAAACGAAAAGCTGATGGTACTATTGAACGCTACAAGGCAAGAGTTGTAGCTAAGGGGTTTAATCAACAAAAAAGAGTGGATTTTCTTGATACTTTTTCTCCTGTTGCAAAACTAGTACCAGTAAAAATGTTGTTGGCTATTGCAGCTCAAAATTCATGACCTTTATTACAACTAGATATGAACAATGCCTTGGGGATTAGGAAGAGGACCTTTATTTGGATTTGTTGGAAGGATACAAGACTCAAGAATTAATTTCATCCGGCCATAAAATGGTTTGCAAACTTTAAAATCTTTATATGGCTTACGGCAAGCATCAAGGCAATGATATGCAAAGTTTTCATCTTTTCTATTATCGGAAGGTTTTACACAATCAAAGGCTGATTATTCACTGTTTTATCAAGGAATAGGTGATTTGTATGTCACATTGTTGGTATATGTCGATGATATAGTCGTCACAGGTGCATCCATGGCTGAAATAAACAATATCAAAATCCAATTAAGTAATACTTTCAAAATGAAAGATTTGGGTTCTTTAAAACATTTTTTGGGATTGGAAGTATCAAGATCAAAAGATGGGATTTTTATTTCTTAAAGAAAATATGTTTTGGATTTGCTTGAAGATACATATAGAATTGGATTGTCATTTTATTCGTGATAAAATTGATGACATAACAATTAAACCGATGCCTATTCGAAGTGTTTCTCAACTGGCTGATATTTTCACTAAACCACTACCAAGAGCAAAGATTTTACCGATTGTTTCCAAGATGGCACTCCAAAATATTTTACGTGTCCATCTTGAGGGGGGATATTAGAGGTGTAATATTTATTGTTTACTTTCAGTTAGAAGTTGTTAAGAGTAGTTGGTTAGTTGGGCTTATGTTAGCATAGTCAGTGTAGCTTAAAGTTTTATATATAAAGTTGTTTTGTATTCATTTGTTAAACATAATGAGAATACACAAATTTCCAAGCCCAATTTTTCTCTCTTAACATTATACAACTAAGCAGGTGAAGATAGAAACATGAAGGGATCTATGATAATGCACTCGATCATCAAACTTAACGCACACAAGGCGTGCACACTTTATTTCTTTCTAACCATATCGACTTCGAAAAGGGGAAGAACAGTGCAAAAGATCAATCAGAAGGACTTCTTGTTGATTTGGTTAAACAAGTAGTTGGAGCTTGAGAGGGTGGTCCGGGACTCCGGGGCACTGCAATTCTGCAATGGTGGAGGTCATTCAACATCACAGGCTGGTAATATTGAAGCTATAAACTTGTTTACTTTTTCCTTAAACGCTTTAATGAGCAATTTGTAAAGGTGTACATAGGAGCACACAAACACAGTGACGGGGAGAAATGAGATTGTGTACAATAAAATGTTTGTCCAATCCTGGCCACTTGTAATTGTTAGGATAAGTGTGGCTGCAAATGCTACCATCATCATTGCCACGGAGAATATCAACAATGTGATGCCTAGCAGTAGTTTATTATGAAGAGATGTCTGGAAATCTTTAAACCGAAATGGAGATGTGAGGATGGAAAGAAATACGATAACCGATGTTAATGAAAATGTGAGGGAGAGTGCATCAGCTAGTGCAAAGACTATGAAAAATGGCTTGCTCTTTAGAAGCGGATATCCTGTTTGTTGATTTGGACCACCAGGTACCGTGTAAGCTGCAGCAAAAGCAACGGTGGCAATGAGAACAGCAACAATGGAGCAGTGCTCGGCTGTGGTCTTCATCCATTCCTTAGCATCAACACGAAGTTGTGCATTGTTCTTGATGAATTGTTGTTCAGCAGTCATTTGTTCATTGTTTATCTGCAAGATTGCTAAGGTTGTACATATCTCTTTCACACTCTGGGATACAACAACAAAACAACATGAAAAAATGTGTACAAGAAGGTTAGTATTGTAACCGGTCGACTTTATTTACTTAAAACAACCATACTCAATAACATAGTAAAAAATAATGTCAACAGATATGTTATTTGGAACTGAAGTTTTTCCACACGGCTTAAGAAAAAATGTTAAATTTTGTAACATTAATTATTACTTAAAAACATGATTTTTAACTTGTGATTATAATTTTGATAGAAAAAATGTTTACGCTCATAAGAACAAAAAAACATATAATTTGTCCTAAAAATTAAAATTGGAGGTCAAATTGTTACGCTTAATTCATCCTTCAAGAGGAAGCATAAGGAAGTTAGCTATAAACAAAATTCAAGGGAAACAAATTTTATTTGTTCATATGCTCACAAGATAGAACATCCTACAGATATAGATGCTTCGGTGTGTTATAAAAAGAAGAGAAAATTTTATTTAACTAATGAAGCTAATTAGTTGGTGTAACTTTATTGTAAGTGGGACAATGGGCTAGCTCTTAATTTTTTGTTCTTTACGAAACAACATTGGAGCACCACGTGACCTGATGTGATGTGATGTGACTGGACTAGACTCAGAGTTACCGGCTTTCAAAAAGTCGGTAACTTGGTTTACCTTTCTGCCATCTAATGCCACGTGTCATGACCCGATGGAGAGGAGTTACCAATTTTTAAAACACCGGTAATTAGGCTATGTTACCGGTTTTCAGAGTCCATACAAATGAAATTGAAAAACAACCCACATTATTTTTGTTAAAAAACACTATTTGTGAAAAAAATTCAAAATATAAACATTAATATTTTGTAAGTGTATACAGTTAATTTGTAAAAAATTACACTTTTTTCTACAACTATAAGCAGATATGTTGTAGTGCAGATCTAATTAAGTAGTTGTGCAATGCCCAATCTTTTTCTGGAAGTAATCACAATGTTATGCAGTTTTTACTCATTGATTACCTCAAACAAAAGCAAATCACGTCGTAGTACAAGCGCAGGGTTTCTGATGTCCACTTCAGTTTTCTGATCTCCAACTTTTAAGGCAGCCATATGGAGTAATGAGTTTCCCCAGTTGTCAATCTTCCCTCTAAGCCTTGTCAAAGGGTTCTTCATATTGATCACAGTTGTATAAATCTCCATTCTTCGATATTTAATTGCCACATGCAAAATGTTACGTCCATCCTCATCAATGTGTTCTACAGCCTGTGGGTACTCTTCAAGTATTTTCATAACAATATCTATACAACCATATTTCGTGGCTAAAAATAATGTAGAGTCTGGTGTAAGACTAGGAGCTTGGATGAAAATTTCTCTTCGAGCAGCTGTTGGTCCAAATTTATGGGGTTTAAACCTGTTCTGGTTAGACATTGTTTCCGTGGCTTCCCATGAAGCATCGCTTTTGATCAAGAGGGTTGCAAGTTTCTTTGCTGATTCACTTTTGAGCACTTGTTTCTGAATTTCTTTTATAATAGGCACTCTACTACCAACTCTTCCTTCACGTCTTGAATATATGACTAAGAAATAAAAAAATCTACATCTTAATATATGTTGGAATTTAATTAATCAAAACCAGATTTCGTATGTGCTACTTATTTAATTATGTTACTTATCTAATTATGTTAATTTTATGCTTGAGTTAGTTGCTTTTTTAATTGTTTACCGGAGTCAAAGTAGTGGGAGTTGGTTCCTAAGTAAGTGGAAGTAGTGGACTATTTTCATAGGTCAGTTATTGAGGTTTTAATACTTTGTTTCTTTAATTGTAATTGGCTGTAATTTTGAGTAATTAATGTGAAGAAGTTTCAGCCCATCTTCTCTCTCAATTTACTCTCGATCCTCCAAAATACTTTGTTTTTATTTATTTGTTCTTGATACCTCTTATACTTGTTATGCTATCGCTCAACTTGCACAAAGTATATATATATGTTAGTATCAGACATGTACATACGTTATACGTACATTTATATATGAACTGCTTGAAGGAACTATCCTTAAATCCACAGTCGAATGCTGATGGCTTGCAAGCAAGAAGTTGAAGACCTGTCATCCCGTCTCTATCTTGTTGATCAATCAAGAATGGGTATGTTTCGGCTATAAAACGAGCAAGTTCTGTTGAGATGTATAATATTAAACATTCAGATTAAAGAAAAACTGAGCACGTACATGTCAATGCTGAAAAACACTTACCGAAGTTCTCACTATGAATTGCAACGTGAAGTATAGTAGCTTTATCATCTCTTAGAAGACCGGTCTTCCTTAAATCTGCAGGTACCACTGGAAATTTGGTGCTCATTTGTTCTTTAAGAAAGTTGAAAATTTTGGTCTTGCCATAACGGGCTGCACGGAAAAGAGCGGTTTCTCCTAGATTGTCAGTCATGGTGAGTAGTGAAGGAGCCCTATCTAACAGCCCAGCAGCAACCCCAATTGTCTTGTTGTTGGTGGCTGTTGCATGAAGTATGGTGTTTCCAGCTTCATTTTTCAAATTGAGTTTTTTATGCTGGTCTTCAGTTAGTTGATTCATGAGCTTTATAACGAGATCATTACGCTTGTAATAACTCCCAATATGGAGAACACTGTCATTGTGTATGGTTAGTATGTGTAAAGGGCCATCTGGCAAGCCCTTGCATAACTCACATACTTTGCCATCATCTCCTTCTGACAGAGCTTTATATAGGTCAGCATTCATCTTACGATCTTTAGATGTCATCATGTGACCAGTCACTAAATGATGATGAGCTTGATGAGTGTGTATGTACGGACAAGGGTTGGATGCCATATATAACCTTAATATCTAATTAAGGTTACTTCATTGGAATGCTTAGTTTATGGCTTTGGGATCTTTTCTGCTTTGATTGACACCCTTTTACTTTTAGTAAAATAAAGCAAAATATTCTTGCATCGATGCCTATTTCACGTGTTTCACATTTTTGTTTGGAGTCTTCTTCACTATGACCTCTTTTTTTTTTTTTTAACTTTTTTGTCACCAACGGATACTTCGTCAGATAACCTGTCGATCGGAGCATAGTTCGTACATTATAAGTCTTCACATGTTAACAAACAAACAATCAGACTGTAAATAATTCCAACTTTCTTTTGTTTAAAGGAACTAATCTTTTATCTTACAAACACGGTCTCAGTGTCTCACTATATATTGTTTTTCCAACTACGTACATTTATTTGATAGCTTTCTCGATCATACTTATAAATTTGAAGATTACTACTAGTGTGGACGAGTATATATAGTTATAATATTTACTTGTTATACTTAAATGCGGGAAAAGATAAAACTTGCCAATTCATTGACCATATAAAAGTCATTGATCAAAACTTGAATAAATCAATCGAATTCATGTTATAAAATAAGATAATCGAAAATATAATTGTGAAACTATACACATTATCAAGCGTTTGTCCTGTTTGATTGATTTTCATGTTAAGAACATAACTTCCATACATACTTTCCCTATTCTGTTACTTAACCATGATACAGATTAAGATCGGATGGGATGGGTTGTTTCGGACAAACCATCAATCCGAAAGGAACTTTTATGTTTTTGAAGATGTATCACTTGATGCAAGTATGCAACAATATATAGATCAAAGTTTAATTTCTTTTAATGGGGTTAAGTAGATGCAAATGTTGATATGATATTTATCATATTTACTTAGATTGATAATGCTAAGAAATAGATAACGTGTGAGATAGTCCTTGAAAAATATATATACATATATGAGCGGGTGTAAAAGACTTTTACAAAGCGTTTTCTAAGTATGATTGGTATTGACGTTAGCCATTCAGCTGAATTATCAAAATAGTATTCTTCTAATTGTTCTTCTAACATATTATGTTATAGTGTAAGGAAAAATAATTTATGATGTTAACATCTATATATTATTCTCACAAATAATTAATTAAAAAATAAACATGTATATTAATAAACCACCTCTTTTATATATATATATATATATGGAGATGATCAAATAAGAGTTAAAGTAAAGTAAGAGGTGTAAGAAAGAATCCAAGCTCTTAGATTCATCAAAAAGTCAACAAATGATAGAGTCAAGGTATATTTTTGATGAATCTAATTTAGATTGCCTCTTACCTCTCTTACTACATTTTACCTCCTACGAGAACTCTACTATAATATATTAATATATATAGTTAGCGGTTTAAACGGGAACTGTTTTTATTACAAGAACTGCGACAATCGTTGTAGACCAATCATTTAATTTGTTGTCCTTTATATTTATTTTTAATAAAAAAAGAGTGTATTTGTCAAAAAAAAAATATTGTATGAAGATCATGCTCCTAATCTCAAATGAAGGTGGCGTGCCTTTTGATTTGTATACAAGTACAATGTACCGCAAAATACAAAACCCCAAGTATATTTGCGAAAAGACTTTCTTTCTTTTTGTTTTTTAATTCTTTTATCGGATTGAAATTTAAGTTAATCTTTAACTATAAATTCAATCTAATATGTAGTCTGTTTTTTTTCTATATTTCCTAACATTCTTATTTCTTTTGTTTTCTTTTTTTTATTTTATTTTAAAGACATCCTTTTTAATAAATATTTTCTTTTAAAAGTTTCGATGGTTTCATGAAAAAAAATTATTATTGGTGTTGTTAAATCTAGTAATATTAAATGTAATATAGAATTTTTAAACTTTAATCGATATGAATTCGTACCAAATGACGTGAAAGAATAATAATTAGTCTATGAGTTTTTAAAAAAGAAATATATATCTATACTATATATAAAGCATTTACACATTTTAAATCTCTTAATTTTTAAGTAAGTTAAAATTACTTTATTACCCTGACATCACAAAATAGATTTGATAGTAAAGCCATAATTAAAGTAGAAATTAATTTGAAAACTATAATGCAATCAATATCGTATATATGTTTTGACTTAGAAATCAAAAAATTGAAAATACCATGGATTGTAAATCGACATATAAATTAGAAATTATTCAATGTCAACACAATGTATGAATATTATACCCATGCGTTATCGAAAACGGACATGTTATCGACTAAGAATTATTTACCGACGCCGCATTGTGCGAGTACCGTGCAAGTGTGTATATATATGTAAAGAATACATTTTGAGCTTATAAATTTAAAATATATGTATATTTCATTAATTAAATAAATGTATCAGTTTTGTATTTAAAATTAAACGTTTATGACTCGAATAATGAACACTTCTAACCAACTCTTAAGTTATGCGTGTATGCACATGTGCAGATAAGTGCACATATCTACATGTGTGCTGTAAAAAGTAGGTGCATTTGTGCATATGCACACGTGCATCTATCTGAACATGTGCACCTGTCGAGACCTGTATTGAAAAAAACTTAGTAATATGCACATGTGCACCTGTTAAGACCCGTGCTGGAAAAAACCAACAAACATGAATTTTTTTCTTCGAAAAAATATAGCAAGATCGGTTTCAAATTAAAGAGCGTAATTTTCTCATTAATTTGGTATAATTTTCGTAATTTAACACCTTTTCATTTGATGAATATATTAGTTTAAAAAGCGGGGGTAATGTCATAATGTCCAAATTACCCTTCATTAATTAAGGATAAGTTTGATTTAATTAAGATTATCTATTAACAACAACTTAATCTGGACCAATCATCTCTTTGATCAATGGTTATAATTGGTTCTCGCCGTTCTCGTACGAAAAACAGTTGTTGTTTGAACCGTCCCCTATATATATATATATATATATATATATATATATATATACACACACACACTAGATTATTGACAGTACTTTTCACGATGAGTTTTTTTTATTGTTTAATTTATGTGTTATGTTTATAATATTATTCATAATTAAAAATATTAAATAAAAGTAATTGTAAAATTATTAATTTTAATTTGATTGAAACATAAAATATTCATCACGTATACTACTAAAAAAGATTATTAATCTACTTTACTATACCCAAAAGTTTACATTAGTTTCCGTTTGAGATTGAGAATTTTAAGCTATATTAAAATACATAATGATAATAATTCAAATGTATTTAGCAATTGTCTACGTTATATTTACATAAAACCTCTATTAATTTTTTAAGAAATTAACTTTAAGATTTTCAGAGTTATCATAAAGAGAAATATCCTTATGTTTTAAAAATATAAATAATGTTCTGTTATATTTACATTCACAAGGAGATTTGAATACATGTATATCTACAAAAATAATTAATTCACTAAAAATTAAAACTATTTAGCATATTAATTAGATGTGATGATATTAATTACAATTTACTTATTTTATAATAATTATTTAAAAATTACTTAATAAATAGTAATAACCAATAATATTAATAATATAAAAATACAATAATAATTAAAAAATAGATAATAATAATAATAAATAATTAATTAACTATAAAGAATAAATAATAATTGTAAATAGTAAATAATATTAATAACAATTTATCGTAAATTCACGTATCTAAACTCTGTATATCCAAATTTTATGAAAACTATTATTTGAACTTTTAGATTTTTTGAACTTTTAGCATTATACCTGCGTAATTTTGCGGCGGCAAATAGTTTATGTTTTACAACATGTCGCTTTCAAGAATGTAATGATAGGTTATTCGCGCGACTCAATATCAAGAAAAAGTTTTTACATTAACATGTTCATTTTTTAATTTTTCTTTTATTTGTATCAGCTATTTTATTAATTTTAAAAATAAATTCTAAAAGACATTAAAATAAGAAAAAAAGACTTATATTTATGAAATAAGGAGAGAAAAGTTAATAAGATTTTGGAAATTATATTAGTATAGGTGGATAATTGTGTTTATGTGAGAGAGTGTATTAGTATGGGAGAGTATATTTTAAATGAATAAAAGTTAAAGTAAATTAGGAGACTGAGTGAAATGATTAAAGATTGAGCGGATGAGATTAATTTATATAGAATAAATAGTCAAGATTTTGACTTGATTGAATTTTAAGAGCTCTTAAAATTAAGGAGGAAAGAGAATGTTAAATGATTTATATAGTAGCATATATATATATATATATATATAGTTAGTGTGTGT
>JAUEJL010085599.1:0-14785 GCA_032274825.1 Drosophyllum lusitanicum
TTTAGATGTAGAGAGAAGATTAGTTGAGAGAAAACACACACTACACCTTTGTATATATTGATATATCAGCAAAAGTTCTTCTTGGCCAAGAGCCAAGGGGCCTATTTATAGGCCAAGCCTTTTAATAGGCTATTCTACATTTTCTAATCTAACAAAGATTTAACTGATTTTGGTCAAGTATTCGATGATTTGGATATGAACTTTACAAAGAATGATGAAGATTGTCTTTCTACTTCACTAATTCCAGCAAGTGTTGCCCAGAGCCTACATATCCCTCTACTTTAGACTATCTAGTGTTTGATTTTGAATTATATGATTATGAAACATTAAAACAACTTCATGTTGAGGTTAACAACACAACCACTAAGCCTGATTTATCAAAGTTTGTGGATGATGAGTTGGAAGGTAATATCGACGAAGAGGAAGACAATGAAAAAATAGAGAGTATGAGTGTTGTTAGAAAAGAAAATGTTGAGCGTGAAGGATCCCCAACCAATATAAGCCGAGTAGCCACATCTGCTACCGGAATGAATGTGTTTCGGTTTGGTATGAACAAGACACTATCATCCTAGAAGTGCAAGCACCGATCCCCACCAACTACTCAGCTGTCTCACAATAGACGGTTGTTTCATTCCACGGAGCTTTAACACATACTCTACCGGTTACTCATTCGGAGTTTGCTAGTATTGAAACTAGTGGTCCGTCTCTTCTGTCCACATCCATCTTTTCAACACAATCGAGTCTAGTACAACTTGCTAAAAGTATATCTTTATTCACTAAGATACCCATTTAAACACCTGCACATCTTTGTGATGTTGCCGGAACTTCCGTAGTGGAACCTGTTATAAGTCAACCACAAGCATTGAAAGGAAGTACGACCAGTTCTTCATCTATGCCCATACTAAACATAGGCCACATTGTTGCTTCAACAACTGTGCAAACGAGAAGTGTAAGTGGCCCCGGAGTTACCCAAGAGCTTAAAAGATATATTGATTTGAAGTTTTCAACCCCTCAAAGGAACCTTACATAGGAGTTAGCCATAAAATCCCAATAGTTTGACACAAAACTCAATGAATTAGCCGCTATTCTTCAAATCATAAAAGCCAAACCCGTTGCTGAAAAGGACTACAATGTTGATGAACTCCAATCTCTCTTGCATGCAAACCTTAACTGGCTTTCAAACTTTACCCAAGAGTAGAGAGACCTAATTTCAGCCCTTAACACTCGAGCAGCCCAAACATCCTGCCTCAATACCTTTAAAGATGACATCCTTTCGGTTGTTTCCAAGATGCACGAATTAGTTACCCAAACCTTAACTCAATTTGGAAAAAAGGATAGATGTTTTGGAGACCACTTGCAAAGCCCAATCATAAACACTCAAAC
Organism: Drosophyllum lusitanicum; assembly: GCA_032274825.1. NCBI lineage: Eukaryota > Viridiplantae > Streptophyta > Magnoliopsida > Caryophyllales > Drosophyllaceae > Drosophyllum > Drosophyllum lusitanicum. The sequence goes on from JAUEJL010085599.1 coordinate 1,384, forward strand.
GCAAACCTGACGATGGAGATGACTAAGATCGTCCTGAGGGGGAGAAACGGAAAAGATTATATCTGTCAAGGGCAAGTGGGTCTAGTACTACGCAACTAATCGAGTTTCCTTCTGGGGCAATCAAATAGAGGAAGGGGAAATCAGTGAAAATGTGGATGCTCGTGGGTCGGGGGTTGAAAAGCCTCAGATGCCATTAATAGAGGAGGAGAAGGAAAGGGTTATAACAGAAAAGCTCGACAATGTTCTACTACAAACCAGCCGAGAGCTGCTTGAAATATTACCTCTTGAACAAGGCTAGTTCAACATTATGTCAAAGGATGTGATCAACATGGAAAGTGTAAAGCAAGAAAGAGCTTTAGAAAGACATGGTGCTGAATGGCAAATTCCAGATTCTTATCACGGTGGGCCTAAAGCTCCTCTAGTCCTTCCAAGCCCGTCCAGTGAGAGTGTCAAAAAAAGTGAAGCAATTAACAAACCTCAAATAACATGAAGAAACAAAGGGATCAATGTTGCATTTCTCGAGGACAGAGTAAAAGATATCTACATAGATTAGCTTGACGAGATGGTAGCTATTGAGTTCAATGGCTTAAAAGATGCTGAGGAGGTTAAATTCAAATTCAAAACGACACAACATGCATTAAAAAAGGAAGATGTAGAATCAAAGCACAACATCATGAGTGTCAACCATGTGGCATTGTCAACAATAGTATATTACAAGATGGTGCACTTCCACATTACCAGAGAGGATAGAAAAGTTTATGAATTCAACAAATGTAATCTATGATATGTTAGTTTGGAGGATATTAACTTCATGTACGACTTCCTAGGCTCAAAAATAGAAGAGAGTCAAGAGGAAAAAGTCGGGTATGCTGTGGTAAGGGACTTTATGAAGAAAAGAATCATGGTAGCACAGTATACAGATCTACATATTAGGGTTGAAAGCGACCTAAGAAAGATCAATGTGCAAAAGCCCAATCAGTCGCACATAAAGCTAAATCAGTTCAAAGAGTTGCGGATCATTGAAAAAGAGGATAAGGACTTTGAAATAGAAGAAAGGTTATTGTTCTTTATCCAGAAAAGGGAGAAGATCTTCTTGAGATTCTATGAATTGAATGCTTACTCTGACGCAACCCTAAACTACTGGCATATGACCCTTGACGAACAAATCAGAAAAAATCATGACAATATCTCTCTGGGGAACGGGAAAGGACTAGTAGGATAAAAGATGTGTTTAAGGCAAAAAGTGCTAAATGGAGAATGATTAGATCCTGGCAAACAATATTCGAACAGAGAAACAGATGAACAATTTCAAAGCCACAAAAGGGGGAGATTGTTAGATCATTAATTTGTAGCTTTGATATTGTAAAAGTAATGTGTAATTCGGTTGTATATTAACCAAACTTAGGTGAGCCTCATTCTCGGTCCTTAGAAAACTTTAACCATGTAAAGGCTCAACCTATATAAAGGCAAGCCTGCCGAACAATGTAAGGATCTCTCAGATTTTGTGCTAATCAATACAGCAGTGTTTACACCATATGTGTATGTTTTGAGAGAAAAGCTACCGAGTTCTTCGGCCACAAAGGCTGCACCCCATAGGACAAACAAAAAAGTCTAATAAAATCAAAGTGTCACTTTGGCTTCTGCCTTTACGGCCTCTCACGGGCCGTGAAGCACTCGTGACGGCGGCGCCCCCACGACTACTTGTCCGGGTTGTGAAGCCTTGTGCAGGGTTTCTCTTCATGACCCCTTCACGACCCGTGAAGCCCCGTGAATGTCACCAGAAACCCTAATTTCATATTCTCTTATGTTTGGGTTGTGCTGCCAAAATCTACCTTTTGCGTGTGACCCAATAGGCTCATAGCTCATCAGTAGGGATGCTAGTGCACGTGTATCTGTGTACTCCAACAGACTCCCACTTGCATATGATACAGCATCACTAACACCAAAGACAAGCAGCGGCTCCAGCAAAGCATTCTTTCCCCCAAGTTGGTACAAGTTATGTCATCCTCGACTAATCCTAGGAGCCAAGAAAGGCTTAAAGGTCCTATAGATAACGGATCATAAACATCCCTTTGTTCCGATATCCATGTGACACAAGACATGGATAAATGCCAATATTCAAATCGTTCACGATTATGTTTCTTGATTCTAGATTGGTGGTGACCAAAATAACAAGTTGCAACTGATCTATTATCATTCGAGCTTGAGCACAGATATGCATATTTGATGTCAGCGCCCAATCATCAAGGGCCTGGGGATATCTCTCTAAACAAAGGAATAATTCATTTTAACTACAAAGCCCCGCCGCATGCTTCATACTTTATTTGGAAACTCCCTTTATAGCAGCCAGTTACGAACTACATTTGAAAACAATCAAAATAAAGCAGACTCAAGCTTTGGATACACAGGTATCTCTGGTCCGAGGATGAAATATATTATCATCCGGAGTCACATGTGACCATAATCGATGAATGAACTCAGGTGTGGGTCTTCCAGTCACTTGAAACTCGTTTCAAGCACAGGTTAGTCTTGCATCACTTGCATTCAATCCTTGATTAATGCATGACCAATCCCTAACCTCAGTCTTAGATCAAAATTCCTTCCCACGAAGAATGACTGATTGTGGAGATCTAAAATGCATAACCACTCAGGGAAGTGGTTAAACATGTTAATATGGAACATAGTGAAGACTAACGAAAGTAACCGCATCTTACGTATATATATCTCTACTATATATCGAAAACGATCAAAAGTTACAATACTGCTTGCAGTTCTTAAAGCTAACATAAATCAAACCATATCTAAAAGAATATTCAAGCCAAGTCATATGCATAAGGAATGCATGCTGATATAGTATGATAATCGTCACTAGTCTATGACAACGGCTTAGCTAGTGGATTTGCAATGCAAATCCATATGTACCTTTTGTTATTAACTTATATTTCCTTTGCCAGACCACTTTCAAAGTGTCCGTCAAAAAGATCATATATCAAAGTGCTAAAGTAATCACATCCTCATTGTTACAAAAGTTCACAATAGGGTTAGTGATACTTGAGAACTTATTCTAAGCAATAATCAACACCAAAAAGTAGGATCATAAACTTCTATCAAGATTGACAGCTAGCCTTTTAGAAAATAGCATTAAAGTAAATACTTACTCCAAGCCAATTCTTGTCGTCAAACATTAAGAACATATCTAAGTATTGGTTGAACTTCAAAATTTCCAATTTTGTATCTCCTATGTATTATCATGAAGCAATCATTCCTTAATTTAGGTCATAGACAACCTAATATCAAGACATTTTCTTTAATAGATACGTACTTCCAGGAATACAACAAAACTCCTAGTAGCCCTGACGTATGTATAGGCTCATCAATGCTTGTAGAAAACTCATCACTTTGATTTTCTCATAAAAGCAAAGATCTTACTTTTAAGATGCTAGCATAAGTCCAAAATGGACTTATTCATGCTTGTAGACTTAATTTGGATGCTATGGATATATGAGACCCTCGGAGAGTGCTATAAGCACTTCCTCAAAATATTGTTCCATGAAGGAACACGGTCTTGTATATCTGCGTGCTATTTCTCATTGCTATAAGAAGGCAACAATAGCTAATGATCTTCAACATATCCACTAGTAAAAGTTTCCACATGACCATCATGAAACCTTTACCACTAGTCTGTAGTTGATGTTGTCTACAACTCAATTCATGTTAATCCCATTTACACCTTCTCGGTCTACACCTTGGTATGGAATTAAACCAAGTCAAGTACTTGGATGCATCAAATGGTTTGCATCTTATGATCAATTACTTCTTTTATCGTCGTGAACTCTGGGCCCACTATCTCTTCCGATAGTTTGTGACATCAACATGAGTCACAATCAAGTCATTGCCACTTAGATATAAGAAATCCATAACTCTTTGGCAATTAATGACTCCTATCAAGCTTTAAAATAAATAATGACTCCTAGTTACGTTTACCGGCATATATATGCTATTTCTCAATCATATCTGATTATATGCTAATGCCAACATTAGGTCTTTTACTTAAGCTTCGCGTTCTTCCACTGGAATGGTTTAGTTATTGTATCCCTTTTGAGCAACAAAACATTGTTCTCGGAATACTAAATATCTAAAACATTAAACAACTCCTTAAATTGTATTAGCACCTCTTAGATTAAGTTCATCAATCTCCCACTGAATGTAGATTGAATAACTTCAAACTTTAAGATAGAGAAGAAAAGAACTCTTCCTAGTCATATCGCAATAGGTGCTTAGTAGACCATCAAGTTGGATTTAAGATCGAGTACTTGGCTTGCCATAATTAATGCGTGTACCAACAAGTTGGATACACATATTTGACCCATCATGAACTAGATCATATTCAATAATATCCGGTTTCGTATGACATGACGCCATGTACAAATGTGTCTAAGCAGGAAATCAATTGTGAGATAATCCCACAATTCACTATGTAGTCATCCAATATAGATGCAAGGTATCTTAGCATCAAAACTAGATCTAAGTATCTTATCAATATTCCCCTATTGATTCTACAAGTCATTTCGGTTAGTCCTAAACACCAACAAGGTTTCAGACATGTACCTAAACTAGTAAACATCTCACAATTACTGCCATCAAGGTAGTGATGAGGAAGTTTCCCTTTTGTTTCTCTTTATGGCGTGCTTGAATGAATTGTCCACAAAAGTGTGATCAATATCCTACAAGTATGCATCCCTCTTACGAACGCCGGTGAAGGGTTCTTTAATCATCTTGGCGGAATAAATAAGACTAGCATCTAATCTTTAACCCGAGGTTAAACTATCCTGAGATCCTAACCACATGGATCTAGGCGATACTTGTCTTGTTTATATGGTAAAGTTGAGTATTTCACAAAGATAACTAATCCAAACTACTTTGGATGCGAATCAATTATTTTTCAATGTTTTATTACTTGCAACAAAAGCTTGTGTATGTCGTGACATGGATAATTTTGATTTTCACAACCATCAAAATATTTTTCATAAGAAAATTCAAATTTCAATGATACATTCTTCATCATCAAATGTATAGTTGTATGGCACACAGGACAGAACAACACATGAGCTATGACATGAATAAACTTCGAAATTGAACAAATAATGCGAGAAATCTTGTACATCATCTCAAAATTTCAAAATTATATCCATTGTTTAATGATCATACAAAGAAACACAACTTGCCATGCAGGGCAACAAAATAAACTAATAAATAAACTAGTCACAAAGGCGAGATCAAAATTCCCAATTCTCTTGTAGAAGACAATTATCCTAGTTTCCTCGTTCGAGATCTGGTTATTAATGCTTTTCCTTCTTCCAATTAGCACCTACACTTTGTAACAAAATAAATTTGTGACAAACATTAGTCAATTAGCTCGGGTCAACATCTCAGCTTATAGAAGAATAACAATAAATCATGAATGTACCTTAAGAGGGGAAAGTAACTCTCTCTTTCTTTAGAAGTTTAATATTCTCTCGGCACGTAGAGTAGGCGTGACGGCCCCAATCTCCAAATCTTCTGCAGAAGTAGCAAACCACACTTTCTTAAGTCTCTTATTGAGGCTCATTTTCTATGTCCTTAGACTCAATGTTAAAAATAGCCTTGGAAACTCCAACCTTTTCTTTTGGAGTCGGTTTCTTCTTCCTTTGCTTTCGTTCCTTTGAACCTAAGACGGGAATGGATGAGATTGAGCTATGCTTGGCCATGTCAAACTCCACAGTCTTTACCATGCCATGTAATTCACTTAATGATTTCCCCATATCATGCATGTGATAGTTTATGACAATCTGATCATATGATGCGGGCAAGGTGGAGTACAACATCCACAACGAGCTCCCTCTCAATGGGAAATCCTAGCCTCTTCAACTGGTCCACGTACGCCTTCATCTTAAGGATGTGGCGCTTACATTCCCGCCTTCTTACGTCCTACAACCAACTAGGCTTTTAATATACTCATAGTGTTCCTGCTTAACTTGCTGTTGGGACATGTCCTTCAACTTGTTTAACATATTGTACACACTCATGTGCTAGAATTGATTTTGCAGCTCTGAGCTCATAGTTGACAACATGAGGAAGGCAACATCGTGTGTGTCCTTAACACACTTTTCATATGTGTATCAGACGGACCAAGTCACGTTGGTAGCAAGTGGCTCCTGAAGGGTTCCTTAACGATGTGCAACTTTGACTCATGGCGAAGGACAATTCTCAATAGCGTAAGCTAGTCAGCGAAGTTCACTCCCGTGAGTTTCTCTTTCTCTAGGAGCATACGAAATGAAATGTTCGACATGGTGTTATCATGGTTTGACATCTATAAATAACAAGAGTACACGTTTGAGTTAATCCTCGTTAAAATAATTATCCATAAACTTTTAGAAAAACAATTTATCTTAACAAGGGCTAAGAAACATATTTCACCCACTACATGATGCGTTTACCGCAGAACACTTCATGGAGCTATTTAGGCCAGTAACCATCTTACTGATTGCAATCTCTATTTCAACTCTTAGACACTTGCGGGATCAAACGACATCCATTGGTCAGCTAACATGTTTGATCTCTATTTACATCAATTCCAAATTAAAATTCTTGGTTGACTCGTGCTAAGTTCGACAATCACACAAGGTTTTTAGTTTGCAATTGTAAATTGTCCAATCAAGATACACGGTGACACCCTCGAAAACCATTGGCTCATGCTATGCTTGACAACCAATAATTCCGAGTCGCCACACTCACTTTACACTCAGATCCAGATGGAATTACTCATGCTAAGCTCGACAATCATCACATGCTTCACTAGAATAGGGTGGTGTCATCTTATGGATTGTGCGTGATTTATATTTTTAGGAAATGGGCTTTTGTTTCTTAGATTAAAACCATGTTCTAATTTTGATTAACAAAGTAAGTGACAAAACCAATTTTCACTTTCAAATATAATACCGAATTCGGTATTATATTTGAAAATGAAAATTGGTAAGAATTTCACTTTCATTAGAATTGTAATTACAATTCTAAAGAATATTTTGGTAAGAATTTCCAAAACAAATACTCAAGGCACATAAGGAAATTCTTGTACATATGTATTAGGTCACAAAACAAGTTTTTATACCCGTATTCATATATACACAACATATGTGTCTGCATCTCATGCCAAGTCCATACCATACATACCCATATTTGTACCAAAATATACAAGGGGATTTCAAACAAAAGGAATCAGCAAAAACAAAAACTCCACCATGACCCGAAAAACCGTAAATATTTCTTTTGAGGACAATAATTGCCCACAAGCTCTTTCACGGCCCCTCACAGCTCGTGAAGCCCAAGGGCATCATGACCGATCATGGGTCACAACGACTAATAGGCCTAAAAACCATGTTTCACGACTAAACTGCTCACGATACGCTTCACGACCCTTCACAACTCATGAAGCCTAAGAGCTTTACGACCGGTCATGGGCCAGAAGCACTCGTAAAGTTTGAAAACGAGTTTCACGACCAAACCCCTCACAAACACTTGTCGTTTGGCCTTCACGACCCGTGAAGACACCTTCACGACCCGTGAAGACACCTTCATGGCCCGTGAAGGCCTACTAGATAGAAAACAAATCTTCCAAAAATCGGTCTTTCAAGCCATTTTCGTGATATATCTTGTAGCTATGGCTTAGTGATACCACTGAAGGGAATCCATGCACGTCAACAGCTGAACGCAATGGAAGCAAACAAGAACAAAAACAGGATTTCGAGTATCAAAACAAACATGCATGTACTCCCATAGTGGATCTCAACTACAAAAACAAATATAGCATGTGAAAACTAAAGCAAAGGCGGAGAAATATACCATCTTGAGTGGCTAGAAAGAGACAACAAAGAGGAGAATGTTGAGGACCCGAAACCGAACTCCTCTACTAGTTGTCCACACCAAGTTGCCAAAATTCCACCTTGCTAATGGTCCTCAAACTCGAACCTCAACCTTGACCTCGAGTTCTTGGAATAGCAATACCAAACCTCTATGCTTGATACACCAACTTAACTTAGCATAATAAGTTCAAGTACTCTTTTGTGTGTATGTGTGAAGCAAATTGACTAAGAGAATCTAACAAGAGAAGAGAACCCTTTTTATGGACTTCATGGAAGTTCTAATGACACTAGGGTCAGCCATAAAGCCTCACCCCATTGGACCAACAAAAAGGTCCAATAAAATGAAAGTGTTACTTTGACTTCTGCCTTAATGGGATCTCACGGGCCGTGAAGCACTCGTGAAGGCAGCGCCCTATGACTACCCGTCCGGGTTATGAAGCCTCGTGGAGGGTTTCTCTTCACGACCCGTGAAGGTCCGTACCTCATCAGTAGGGATGCTAGTGCACGTGTATCCATGGGCATACTCCAACACAGGGAAGCAACAGTCACCGTTGACGGGATCTATTTGTTTAACGATAAAAAAGAACCGCCAAGTTGATGTGTTGTGATCTATGGTCCAGATCGCTATACGGTTTGTGAGAGAGAGAGAATGTGTGCGTGAGAGAGAGAGAGGCATGAAATTAGATAGAGATGGAGATGGAGATGGTGAATGATTGACTAGATGAGAAAGAGAGAGACGTAAGTGAGTGGGTGAGATGAAAGAGATAGATTTGTCTACATTTGTTTTTTTACTCTTTTACCCTTATAAAACATTAAAGAGTAATATGACTTAATTTAATCATGACCGTTAAATTTTAAAATTGAATGGCTGGGATGCGGTCTTCCATTTTCACATAAATAAGCATTCTCATTTGAACCCACGTGTGTGTATATATTATAATTGGAAACTTATATATATACATATGTATGTATGTCTGATTTTTTTTGCTAATAAATAAATAATCAAAAATATAAACGATTTAAAATAAATTTATTTAAACTATTTTCGAGCAACTTAATTAATATCATACCATATATATTTATTGACTAGTAAATATATATTCCTTATTAATTAAATACTTAGTTAATTATATTCTCTCATGGGCGTAACTTAAAACTAAATTTAAACTGATTTAAAATAACTATTTTAAATTTACTTCATTAAATGGGATTGCACTACGGCTTGATTTATAGGTATTTACAAGTGTGATCCAACCCTCAATAATAGAACTGCAATATATTTGATTTACAAACACTTGCAGATGTGATCCAATATTAAATGTGACATTATTGTACTCCTGAGTGTGCACATATATCTAACATATATATGTCTATACTTATATACACAATCTCAATAGGGTAAGAAGCACTACACATCATTCATTCACTAAATTTATATATTAAATTTAATTTTAAGTTTCGATGATATTAAATTAATAGCTTGTTGTACACCTAGTATTTTTTGTTATAATGTTATACTTCAATTGCCTCTTTATTTCGGTGTATAGTTACATGTTGATTCTTTTATAAAGCATAGATAATTTAGTGGACAAGGGACCCATTTTGATCCCTTAACTATTAGGATGACTATAAATTGATCCCATCGTCATTTATGTACATCACTTCAATTCTTTTTCACGACCTTAATTATATTCTATTTCAAGATCAAAGTTTCAATATGAGCCATATATTGGGTTAGGGTAAAGTAATCTGCATCCTGAGGTTTAGTAAAAGAATTTCAATTTATTGTAACTAATCCTCAAGACGCAGATTACGTTTTCCTCATCTCCAATGGATACTTTTGTCTACTTATATCCAACTAGCTTATTAACAACTATCTTAATTTCTTATGCTTTTTGTTTCATGTTTCTTTAAGTTGTTTACTTTAATTCCACTATCTATCTATGCCTATCACCTATGTATCTTGCAATACCATGTGACCAAGAGTTGAGCAAGCTACTAAAGAATGAGGAATTGATGTTTGGTCGTGGATTCTTGGACCCAACCATGTCACTAAAATCTTCATCCCATTAATGAATATAAGGGAGGAATTAAGAACAAGAGTTGAGCAAGCTACTAAAGAATGAGGAATTGATGTTTGGTCGCGGATTCTTGGACCCAACCATGTCACTAACCACTTCATCCCGTTAATGAGTATGAAGGAGGAATTAAGAACACAGTTTTCAATATTTGCTCCACTCCTATGGCGAAGGTGGATCCATGAATATGACCATTGTTGGAAGATGAGGAGTTAAAACTCTTGCATGGAAAGTGTAAGTTTAGCATGAGCATATATTTGTTTTACTTAAGTTTTTCACGATGTGTATTTTCAAGGAGCAACTTGCATTTGCCGATATGGTATTTGCTCGGCAATTTGTTACAATGATTTTTAATTGCTAATAATGATGGATTTTAAATAAACTGACGTCACTTTTTGGTGCAAGATGTTTTTTTAAAAATTTATTCATATTGCACTATTTTGGGGACAAAAGTACATTTAGTCTTAACAATTGAGATGCTCAAACGAATGAAGCTCAATCAAATGGAAGGAATCACCTTCTTAAGCAATGATTCATGCTATCTTACTCTATATTAAAACAAAAAATATCAAATTCTTCTTTTCTTAATTATCTATAATTCAACCGATCAAAACCATTTATTTCACCATATTTTTGGCATTTTATACAATTTAACACCTAAATTTGACCTAAGCATCATTTAGGAATTTTGCTTATGGGGAGGGTTCACAAACAAATTATGAAGAGCTATATGAAAATAATGGATGTATTCAATTATATGTATTTATAGTTTTTTATAACTTGTATAATAATTGGTATAAACATAATTATATATTTACGATAATCACATTTTTATCTTCGTTTTTTATTGAAACCTTTTTACCGTACTCTGACACAAATTTAAAAAGTAATATTTTTATAATTTTATAATTATTAATAGAAGTCTATTTCATAACCATTGGAAAAACTGAGTTACTATTTTTGATTTTGTGTAAATCGAAACATAATGATACTTAATCTTCGCCAATAGATATTTTCTTACTTATATTCTTTATAAATCAAAACTTGTTATGTTTATGAATAACTTAGTCAGCAAACCCTAACAATGAGGTATTTGATTTAGGGTATATGAGAATATCTATATGCAATCGATTAGTGAGGTATAATCCCTTTTTATCATGTAAATTATGTTTATAAATCCCTAAATCAATTATCTCTTTCGTTGATAAAATCATACAACGTTAAACCCTTGATTTGTTTTTTGATGCCTAGAATTTCATAATAGAATATTCATTAAATTGTGATAGTTTTAATAAACGCATTATTAATAAGTTGTTAACTGACCTAGATCTTTGCATGTCACAAAAGAAGGTTATAAGTGTGACATCCGAATTTCGAGAAAATATTATTATGAGCTAATGAGTTGATTTATGTATTCGTTAGCATTTATAATTTGGGTTTTATATAATTACAATAAGAAATTATGGTTAAATTATATTTTAAAATAATGCTTAAGATTTTGAAATATTTAATGGATGTATTCAATTGTATATGTTTATAGTATTTCTTTTATAATTTTTAATGTATAATAATTGATATATATATATATATATATAATTATATATTTATGATCGTCACATTTTATCTACATATTAACATTATTATTATGAGCTAATTAGGTGATTTATGTATTTGTTACGATTTATAATTTTCTTTATATATTGTATTTTAAATTGTTTTATATATTGTATCGTTATGATTTATATGTTTAGGTTTACTCTTCATTAAAACTCATAAATTTCAAATTCTCCTTTCCTTATCTCTAATTCAACCTATATGAACCATTAATTTCCTCCAATTTTTACTTTGATGCAAAATTATACTTTAATTTTGACATGTTGCGTGATCATGATGTCCAATTTCTTTGAATAGCAATTTCCATTTTCACTAAAATTGATGAGGGCTATATGAAAATATATAGGGGTGTTTGTAAAAATTATGTATTTATACTTAATGATGGGATTTAATTGTATATGTTTTGTAACACCACTTTTTCGATTAAGAAACTAATTATACATTTGATTTGTTTAACACCAAAAATCTAACAAGGCTTACAAAGCAGTTGGTTTGTATTTACAAATGTGCTAACAAATTCCCAAAAGTTATATTAACGATTTCTTTTATACACCTTGAGCTATCCAACCACTCACGGAGGTGGGACGTTTCCCTTGTTGGAACCCGAGTAACGTGCAACATATAACACCAAAACTTAAGCTAATGTTTAGTGAGCATACTAACCGAACACAATTGGTAAACAATAGTAATAACATCTCCCCAAAATAACTCGCCTCCGAGCTACAGCACCTATTAACCTGCACATACAGTTACTATCTTGGGATATAACTACACCACCTGCGTAGTTATAACCCTTAACACGTATATAACCCTGATACATGCATACTGTTCTGAATATCTAATTTAACATACATAGGTACTACTTATACAAGAGGTAGTACACTCACCTTAAATCTCAGATATAGCGGTAAAAGGTTATGCGTTTAGTATGTATCCAGTCACGTCCTTATTCAAATACATGGACTAAGCGTTACAAACTATACAATAAGATCTGAAAAAGGACCTACACGCCCGTGTACTTCTACACGGGCCGCGTACCCTGAACACGACACGACCAACCCTAGCCACATGTCCAGTGTTGACAACAGCTCTACACGGGCCGTGTACCTTTCATAGCTCCTCATCTTCAGGTACATTCATGGTTAACTCCATTGCTCTTCTACTTCTTACCTGGGTTTTTGAAATGATGCCTATGGTACTCACGTTTGTTACAAAAATGGTTTGTTACAAAGCGCAAGTGTTAAACAGAAGTAGGTGGATGAGGCATGGAGAGATGGACCTCATATTGGGAAATTTGGACGTTGTCTCAGTTGAGAGAATTGGGAGTTTAGATCTCACCATTCGCACCAGCTATTTTATTAATACAATATATATATATATATATATATATATATATTATCTGTCCTGTGTGGCGAGAAAAATATTATGTCTATTATGCCTTGGTCGACGATGGATATTACTTTGAATTTTATATATATTTATTTTTGGAAATCTATTTCAAAGTTTATCTGTGTCGTTGCATTTATAAGCTTGTGCTTAAGAAGTTATAGAATAATCATGAATGATATGCTTGAGTCCAAAAATGGTTTAGATTAGTTATCCTTATGGCAAGGATGATGTTGGTCCCAAAGAGGGTAAACAAGCAAACCGATACAATGTAGAAGGGGGGGTTGAATACACTTTAAACAATCAATCAAATTTAATCAAATGTATATTCACTAATCAAATGGACTGATTACAATTTTCACTCTCTAATCAAATCAACAGGATGATTTGATATTACACTGATTATAAACTCAACTTCTCTCTAAA
>JAUEJL010085610.1:0-14785 GCA_032274825.1 Drosophyllum lusitanicum
ATAGCATGCATATAACACAGTTGGCCTACTCAAGCCTATAACATGGGTGCATATCAAATAATAACACAATGCAATTCTCCGGTGAAATTGCTCAGATCATCAAAGTCAAAGGCGTCGATCATCCGCTGTTTGTGAGCAGAAACCCTGAAGCAGCAAGCAGAGAAGCCTCTTTAATATCCTGTTGTAGTGTCTGCCTCCTCAAGGCCTATTTGCGAAACCCTCACAAAACCCTCAGCGCCTTTGACAAAAAACTCGTTTGACAACCGCAACACGCCCTAAACTTATGGAGGTAATTCGGATTTTTGAGATAATTTTCTAACCAATTAACCCTAGAATCTAATTTGGTTAATATTAATAGTATATGCTATTATAATTAATTGATTATTACTTGTTGTCGATTATTTGGTTGAGATTTGAGAAGTTGAAATTGGTTGAAAGGATGGAGAGATAATATCTCTGAATTTATAGTGTGTTGCAAAGTGAAAGTGAGAAAATGGAAATTGTCAAAAATTGGATGTTGTTTGTTTAATAGTGTAGTTAGAATACATGAATTTGATTGTTTTTATTACATCTTTTCACTGCCGAATCATTTTTAGGGCCCGGGCAAAAATTTAAAAAGGCCCCTAAAGTAATTACCTAAAACCAGAATATATCGAATAAAGAACCTAAAACCACTAAAATGTATAGCTTATTGCTATTTTTATAAACAATACAAGAATCTAAAACTATAATCATTCAAATTAAGAATCAAACAAACAACACAATCACCTAGAATCAAAATCTACCAATCGTGCCGACACATAGATTACATTAAATCAATTGCTTACCTTATTACCAGTTTACCACTATCAGCATATTCATTTCTTTGTAAGGTTTTATTGACTTGTCGTTTATATTTTTTAAAGATATTTCATAATAAATGCCCAAACAAAGCCTATTCAACTTTAGTAACAGAACGATAGTATTCAAAGTGTATAACAATGAAATTCCCAAACAAAGTCTATTCAACTTTTGAGGAATGAAAGAAATTAAAGTGTTAAAAGTGGGAACAAGTTAACTACTTAAGATAATATGTTTGAAGGCAGGGGAACAAGCAAAGTAAGCTGCTCTTTTGGTGTAAATTATTGATATATGCATGATTTTGGGTGAATATTCAACTCCCCATCATCAATCCCACTTCACTTCAGTTTCTTTCAAATCAAATTCTAAAGTATTTTGTTACACATTCGAAAAAATCGATTTTAGTGATGCACAAAAAAACACAATATAAACACTAAACAACAAGATTTTACAAAGAAGAACCAAAAAATAGAAAGGTTTGTTGCTTACAAGTGAATGGGCAAATGGCGATGAGGATTAAAACTTTGAAAGTTTGAACGATTGCAAGGATGATCGAATGGGCCAAATGCGAACAACAATTTCGATTTCTAATGGCGATGCCAATGATCTATTCCATTCTGGTGATTGAAAATACGCCATATACAATGAGGATTGAAAACCATGGATGTTTAGGCGATGAAAGATTTGGAAAAGCGATCGGTTCCTTTTCTCCTTTTTAGTCATGTCCTGTTTTCGTTTTCACACAAAAACAAGGAAAGCGGCAATTGGTTTGTGTATTTGACTATTGACGTCCCTCCTAAAAACTTTAATTGGGCCTATTCTTCTATTTCTTGGGCTGAACATAGATATTTATGCAAGCTTACAATTCTGGTAGTGCGGTTGCCCTTGTGGCCTAGGCCCAGGGCCGGCCCTGCTTTCACAGATGTTGTTATATGACTTGAATTTTCTAATTGCTAATTGTGAAGTTTTAGTTGTAATTTGTGATCGTTGTTATGTTATTTGTATATTTGTAATAACAGGATGTTTTTTGCTATTTTTTAGAGTACTTCTACCCGACCCGTTTAATCTGCCAGCTAACCCAATCATGTTGACCCCTCTAGTATTAAGTGACCCCCATGAAGTATTTTCCTAGATCCGCCCACTGTAAACCGTCATTTACAAGGTTTGTTCATATCACCGGCCATGTGTGTCTATATATATTTTATAATATAAACTAATTCAAATCATATCATATATGTTGATAATATAAATTAATACAAGTACCATATTCTAAATTTATTACTTTGTAAATCATAATTAAGTAGGTTGAATGATTCGGCAGTGTTCTTCTGTTCATTCAGCCCAGTCTTCATTCAGAGGTGGCAATCAAACGCGTTGAACGATTCAACAATTAGCGTTGAATGGTTCCATTTAGCAGCAAACAGACAACCCCTTCATTTTAGCCTGCGGCACCCGACTAAAGTAGGCAATCAGCTAACCCTCTTGCAATAGAACTGCCCCAACCACTACAAGCATCCGTCTCAATAGTGAACCGTTGATTAAAGTCGGGTAATGCCAATGCGGGACCTGAGTCATCACCTCTTTTAATTTCATAAACACCCGAGTCACCTAATTAATCCATTGAAAACCCAGCACCCGAGTAATATTTTCCAACCCTGCACGAACTTTTGATAATATGCGATCAACCCCAAAAATCCACGTAATTCTCACAATTTTTGGGGACGGGACACTCCGTCATCACAATAAATTTTGACGGATCAACCTTAACCATGTCTCCTATGATGATATGCCCCAAATAGTTGACTCGTTTTGCCCGAACATGCAAGTTTTCCTGCTGCAGAAAAGTTTCTCTACTCCTAGGCACCCGAAGACAACGGTTAAATGTTCGTGGTGCTTTGCATTATTTGACTGTAAACTAGAATATCATTAAAACGAGCACAAATTTTCGTAGATATGGATGAAATATCTGATTCATTAGCGATTGGAATGTTGATGGTGCATTTGTCAGTCCAAAAGGCAAGACCAAGAACTCAGAATGTCCCTCGTGAGCTCGGAAAGCCGTTTTATGAATTTTGGAGTATTTCATACGAATCTAGTGATATCTCAATTTAAGATCCAACTTGGTAAATACCGTGGCCCCATGCAATTCGTCTAGTAATTCATTGATCACGAGTATTGGATATTTATCAAGCACCGTCGACTTGTTTAAAGCCCGATAATCCATGCAGAAACGCCAACTCCCATCTTATTTCTCTACTAATAATATCGGGCTCGAGAATGGGCTGGTACTAGGTTGGATAATTCCCGAATCAACCATCTCCTCAACTAGTTTTTCAATCTCATCTTTTTGTAATTGAGGGTAACGGTATGGTCAGACACTAAGGTGGTAGACCTCACGAAGGTGGTAGACCTGCAGGCATTAAGAAAATATCGGAAAAATCAATTGATAAATCATCTAATTCCGGGTTAACGTGCGACTTCGGCATCTCGGTCCCATCAAGACTCGCGAAAGTAACGAGATAACCCTCATCAATGTTGGCTATCCAACAGGCTAGGGAATGTAAGGAGATAACCCTCTTGTCCCCGTGCTGGAATGACATGGTTAATTTCCGCAAGTTAACCCGTGTGTCACCCAATTGTCGTAACCATTTAACTCCCAATATCATATCCGTGCATCCTAATTCCAGTGGAGAAAAGTCTTCCATGATGATTAATCCGGGCAACTGCAAATTGACTCCTTTACATATCCCGTAACCTTTTTCCGCTTTCCCATTCCCAGAATAACCCTAGTCTCTCGTTTAGTGACACGAAGTTGTGGGTTGCCCCACTATCAATTAAGACCACTACCTCGACTCCATGAATAGTGCCCTGTAGTTTCATGATGTGCGGAGCCCCACAACTGACTAGACCGAAACCTTAATCGCATCCATGTGGACATGCTCTTCGGTCTCCCTGGTTATCTCCTCCTCATCCTCATCATTGTCCTCGGGGATAATAAAACACGAAGAGTTTTCTCCGGGCATCGGTGCCCGGGGCAGAACTTTCTGTCAAATCTATAACACAGCCCCTTTGCCCGTTTATCCGCTAGCATCGAATCATTCATTGTCCAGAAAGATTGTTTAGTCCCTCAGCCACTAGTCGCTGGTTAGAAGTCACACCCGGAACCGTTGTTTTACTCGTGACATTTCCTGTTCCAACCCCTGAGGGGGTAGTTTAGCCCCTGCTTTTCCCATATCATCCGGCCCACTAGATCGGTTCTCATCCACCATTATAGCCAATTTCACGGCTTGATTTAGCGCCTTGGGCTGCAATAACCTGACTGACTTGCGAAGTTCTTGTTTTAAGCCTTTAATAAACGTACCTTCCATAACCCGTTCAGGAATGCCATTCAATTGGGAAACTAATGTTTCAAAATGGCTTACATATTCCCTCATCTTGCCTTCCTATTTGACTGCAGAAACTGTTAGTATAGATCCCCCTCTTGTGAGGGTTGAAACTTGTCCAGAATATTCCCTATACGCATCTCCCAATGCCTAAATGGGTCCCGTTTATCGTTCCACCTGTACCAAGCCAACGCCTGGCCCTCCATACAAAGCACCGCACCCCTTATTTTTTCTCCCTTGGTCAGGAAACCTTGTACATCAAAGAACCGTTCCATCTTGTATACCCAACCGTAGACGTCTTCCCCATCGAACAACGGTTTCTTGAGTTTCCTAGTTATATACTTAAATAAATAACTTATAACCATAGTAATAATAATAAAGATAATAACAATGATAATAAGGATAATGATAATTATTATAATAAGAGTAATTCTAATGACGTCATTAAAACGAATTGTAAAGCTTCTAAGTAAAAATAATAACAATTGTTATTATATTTATAGTAAAACCGATAAAATCAAAGTAATAATAGGCTAATAGCAATAATGATTGATATAATAATATTATTTTCTTCAACAAGTATCAGATAAAAAGAATAGATATGTATATGTGTGTATAATAACTACCATTATTCATGATTATGTTCGTAAAACTAAATTTGAGCAATGATAACAGAATAAATAAATAAAGGGTTTAGTACTATGAAACTTGTCACCTTTTACTATTGTATATACCCAACTTAAAAAACTACCATTTAATATGCCGAAGTTTCAAATTTCTACCATTTAGTGCATCTTGAAACTTGAATAGCGGGTTGCAAGTAACTTTTGATTTTTTGAATGATTTTTTATACCATTATTCTTATTACTGCTAATTATTATTTTTATTAAAATTCAAGGATGAACCAAATAATCTTCATCATCTTCATTTTGGATGAAGATTCGTCATCTTCATGTACAAATCCAGATCTCATGAATCAAAATCAAATTGGGAACAGAAAATTAAATAATGATTCCTAGAAAATCAAAATGGGAACAATATCAAAAATTCAAAATCTGGGAAACCATGGAAGAAAACCTAATCGATGAACACAAGCCATTTGATGTATGAACTCTGATAGGAAACGCATAGTCTAAATACTAAAAGGGGTAAAGGGTAAAATTGGGTTTAAGTTTCTTAGTAGTTCTAAAAAAATAGACGATAGTATCTCATTGGTAGGCAGGCAGAAAAATATTACGTAAGAGGTCTTGTACTGGGCTTGTAGCTTTTGGCTATCGAGAGAGGGTTGTGCCCTGGATCAATCATCCGATTGTGGATGAATTGAGTATTATCATTGTCTTATTTCAGTTCTATAGCAATTTTGATTTGAATTTCCAATTCTCGATTGGTATTACCATCTAAATTTCTGATCCCTAACATTCGTCCGATCTGCTGTTTTGCGATCTTCGATTTGTCCGGTCAAAATTGAACCATCTGTCCTACACTCTCGACTTCTGAATCTCGACTTCAATTTTGGTTCAAATCAGACTTCCCTGCAATCGGATTGCTCTGTCGCTTGGTCTCAATCACGATCGGTCTTCTTCCTCCGCTTTCAAATTGTGGTTCCAAATACAGTCACGGTTGGTAAGTAACACTGATTCACACGCATATCCTCTGATGTTTTGTTGGTGCTGTGATTTGGGGACCTGACGCTAGTTTTCAGTCGCTGTGGAATTCATTGCCATTTGGACCTGTTGATTTGGACTGTACCCCTTATTGCAATTAGTTGTTGTCGATTGCGGGTGCCTGTTGAGTTGCTTGCTTGGTTTTTCTGGTTTATTTTCATGGAAACTCGATCGGTTCAATCTCTATTAGAACTTCACGAGGAGCAGATTCAACAGCTCCAATCTGATGTTTCTGAAATTAAATCAGTTTTGAAGACCTTGGAGGCATATCGAATTGAGGCTGCTGAATTTCGTAAAGTGATGGGCCGAATGAAACAACAGGGAAAGCGTTCGGAAATGGATTTGAATGGTGATCGAGATTCTGGACTTTTCTTCGATTCTGTGGGTGGACGGAGTGGTTTTGGTGGTGGCAGTGGGTCTCGTAGTGGTGGTGGATTTGGTATGGGTGGCGGAATGGGGGGCGGTAGAGAGATTCCTCAAGGTGGTGCCATGGATGTTCCTTGGACGGTGAAGAAGGTAAAGCTGCCAGAATTTCATGGTTTAGGACAATTTGTTTTTTGACATTAATGGTACTCCCGTAGATCTTCGGATTCGTTTGGCTCAATTGAGTATGGTTGGCGTCGCTCAACATTGGTTCACAATCATCAAACAGGTTCATAAGGCAATTACATGGGACAATTAAGCAAACGGATTCCATTGATGATTTTGAGTATTTGTTGTCATTAGTTCCCAAGTTGCTAGAATCACAAGCTATGGGGTATTTTGTTGCTGGGTTGTGAGATGAGGTTAAACGATGGGTTTGCCTTCATCGTCCTCAATCTCGATTGGATGCCATGTATTTGGCCAAAGATGTGGAAGAGTCGAAGAGATGCTACGTCCGTTTCTCAATCGCGATTTCGGTATCATCCGTCGGGTGGACTTGGGGACAATTCCAAATGGGACATGGGACCGTTGTTGGGTCAATCTATGCTTCGTGGGACATCCTTGGTGGATGTGGGACTTAAGGGGGCTGATTCACCTCCTCTCTCTAGTCCTCGTCCCGTTGTGTCGACGCCTTCAGAGGGTTCACAAGTGTTACATCGGGATCGTGGTGTGCGTTCGTTGTCTCGAATTGAATGGGAGGAAAGACGTAAGAAGGGATTATGTTTTCGTTGCGGACAACAATTCGGTCCTGCTCACAAGTGTCCGGAAGGGAAATCACGGGTTCTGCTTTTGGGAGATGATGAATATGAGGCTAACGGAGGAAACCTTTATCAACATGAGGAGTTGGGGTCACCCGAGCCGACTATGCGGGACTTGACACGTCCAGGTTCTTGAGCATCATAGATTCTATTCGGAATCAAGTCTTTGAGGACAAGACTTTTTTTAAGGCGGGAGTAATGATAGGAAACGCATAGTCTAAATACTAAAAGGGGGTAAAGGGTAAAATTGGGTTTCAGTTTGTTAGTAGTTCTAAATAAATAGAGGATAGTATCTCATTGCTAGGCAGGCAGAAAAATATTACGTAAGAGGTCTTGTACTCGGCTCGTAGCTTTTGGCTTCGAGAGAGGGTTGTGCCCAATCATCCGATTGTGGATGAATTGAGTATTATCATTGTCTTATTTCAGTTTTATAGCAATTTTGATTTCAATTTCTGATTCTCGATTGGTATTATTGGCCATCTTAATTTCTGATCTCTAACAAACTCAAACTAGAAAATCAAGATGAAGAAAATATGGAAAACATAAACCCAAAACTGAAAATCAAAGAACCAAGAATCAATTGCAAGTGACATCGACCTTCATCTTCAAGAACCAAGAATCAAGAAGCAAAAGAATATGATCTGAAATCGCACATCTAAATCAAGAAGAAAACCTAATTAAGAGATCTGGATTGATCTTTAAATTAGAAAATAAATTTGAATGTCAGATGAAGAAACCCACAGATTAAACCCAAATCGCTTCATCCCCTGTTTGAACCCTAACCCTAAGCTATGAACAAACCTACAAGCGAAAACATCCCAAGCGATTGAAGGAATCATCAGTTCAAGCAGGGGGATCTGGAATCGATTGAAGGTATCATCGATTGATGCTTCATGGTTTTGATTGGCGCAGATCATTTGTTGAAGATGCCATATGCTTAATCGATGGTATCATTCCTTTAATTATTATTATTAGTATTATAATTTCAATTATTTTAAAACAAAAAAATGACATGTCAGCACCCAACTCACACGCCACGTCATCAAAACCGGCACCACGTCAACGGGTAACCTGATATACTAGGTTGGAGGCACTAAATGGTAGTTTTTGAGACTTCGGTACACTAAATGGTAGTTTTGAAAGATGGATATACACAATAGCAAAAAGTGACAACTTTGGTACACTTTTGGATACTAAACCCAAATGATAATGGAAAATGAACTAGAGGGTCTGAAACTGCCAAAATAGAAGTAAAAGAAGTTCAGGGGACAGAAGTGTCAATGAAGAAAAGTATATATATATATATATATATACATATATATATATATACATATATATATATATATAAATTGGCACATACAAACACAACCACATTAGAACTTAAAGCTGGTCATGTTGGTACTCCTATAAAACTCAAGAACACAGCTTCAAGTTTAACATCACATAATCAATCCACTAAAGCTTGAGGTATGATTAGTTAGATTAGTTTTATGTTCTAATCGGTCAAAAGAGTTCATTTGGATGAATTCTTGTGTATACATGTTAATTTATGTTTCTAACAGTTTAAATCATTGTTGTGTGTTGTTTGGGGTGTAAGAAAACATCCCTATGATGTTAGAATTGAGTTTGGTTTGGAATTGAATGAGAAACAGCAGTTGTATAGAACACAGGTTGCATAGGCGGTCTTGAACACGACCAATGTAGTTTTGGGCAGGTCGTGTAGACCAACACGGCCCGTGTAATGGTACACGAACCGTGTAGTGACCTAAGTCAAATACATGCCATGTATCCTGAGGTGCCCGTGTATGTGAGGGGTACACGGCCAGTGTAGATCCTCTACACGGCCCGTGTAGGACCTATTTTAGGTCAGTTTATGCAGGATGCAATATTATGCTATTTTAATTGTATAAGGAAGTGATTGGATAACTAGCTGAATCACATAAGCTATTAGTCATTTAAACTGATTATAAGGTGAGTTTATTTAATCTCTTTACTGTGTTCGTAATGTATGAATGCTTTATGATGATGTTATGATCCAGCATGTGCAGCAGGTGCTCTTTAAGCATCCAGGGTTAGCTTGGTACCAAGTACAAGGTTAGGGATTCAGTATTTGTTATTGAATCTTACAGGGTTTTTATGTGTTGGGTCATTCATGCTTACTGGTACAGTTTAATTGATTATGTATGCTCACTAAGCGAAAGCTTTCCGTTTATTATGCTATTTCAGGTGGCTTTATGTTTTTGTAAAACTTTTAAGTGAAAGCTTTTGTGTACCACTTATCACATCAAACAATGTTATGAAAATGTTGTTTTAAAGCTATGTAAAAATGTATGAAACTTTAATGTATTAAATTTTTTTTAGGTCTTTACAAGGTCTGATGGTTTGATAGAGAGGTTTCATGAATGTGTGTTTAGAGTGGTTGATGAAGAGTACAAGGGTTACAATGACCTTGTTGAATGACTTAAGAGGATTTTTGAGTTGAAACCATTCATAATCTTGTTTAGTGATCGTATTTGTTCAGAGTTCCTTATTAAAAACACCGAATGCCAACGATTCAGCACTTAGAGCTAAATGGCCCCGATTCAGTAGCTCATCAAACACACATTTCACCTAAAAGAAAATGTAACAACTCGGCTCACATAGATGAAAGATTGAAATGGAATCTGCGTGGGGAAGTTTATAAAAAACCCGTCCCAGATGGATAGATGAAACAAAGTTGAAGCATTTTATAAGTTCAAAGTTGTGGATTATCAATAATTTCCACTACAGTTTTAAGTTGATTACGAAGTTATTGATTTATACTATGACTTTGGACTATGGGATGTTATAGAAATTATGATTTTTTTAAAACCATGTGCATGCATTCTGCGTGACAATAATTATGTGAACAATGTGCAAATACACAAACCTCCATTCTTCTATACTTTTGTGCATGTTTTGGGATTTGGATCCACCAAAGATATTGTTGGTATGTGACACCATCTCCGATAACATATAAGCAATCGGTAGTGATTTAACCACAAAGAATTACTTTTTGCCTAGTGGTAATAGCCTTAATCCTAACAATTGGTATCAGCGCGAGATCATGGGTTCAAATCCCACAACTGTCAAGAAAATACCGGGGGAAGTTGAGTGGGTAATTGACCACCATCTTTCTAAATCCGCTCGTAGATTGTGACGAGTTGGAATCCCATGAGTCTAAGATATTTGCGACAGATGCTGAGGGGGGATGTTGGTATGGGACAATATCTCTGAAATAATTTGACCCATGGGTAAGCTACTCAATATTAAAAAAAAAAGAAAATAGGTGGTGTCTTGACCATTAGGAATTCCTTTTGACCTAATAGTAAGCGCCTTGATTCTAATAGATATCATGACTTCTTAAACCTGCACGACATGCGTTTGCAACAACACACAGTAATGTCAAAGTTATTGCGGTCTTACCAATTGTGCACTAAACTATGCGACTACCAAACATCTTTACTTGATTTCCTTACATGATGTTCATGCCTATATGCACTAGGCCAAATTCACATCTCACATCTTCAACATTTCAGGGCGCCAAATTCCAACAAGAAGTTTTAATACAATTTCTTTGCTCAGTATAATTGGAACATCAAAACTGATAATCAATTAGATACAAAGCAGCAGGTGATGTTAATCATCATATAAATATAAATAATCACTAATATACATAAAATCATCTACTTTTACTACTTTAATGTGGTTTTATGCATTTTAACTGATATGATAACTTATTACATATAAATAAGAATGATATTGTTGTATAAATGCTTAGGTGAGTTTTGGGATAGTATATGTGATAATTTTGATCTTTGCCTATAAATGATTAATTTGGGTAAATGGGGTCAAAGTCCCTAGCTAACCAATTTTACTTAATTTGATCTGCTATTTAACTGATTTGATCCATTGTTTTGCCAATTTTTAATTAATTGCTAACATCCCTGTAAAAGTGCATCACATTCTCACTTTTCCCAAAGGGAATCCAGAGCTTAAAACCACATGCTGCTGACTATGCCACAATCACTACACTCACATACCCTTCCCAGCTTGATTATGACTAACTTCATTTCTTTAATAACTTTGCTTTGATTTGATTCCCACTCTAATAATATTATTTAATTTTAAAATTAGATCTCAACTATATCCCAATTATCTATGTTGCTTTGGGTGAATTTTGACTTCCTATAGTCAAAGTCAAAGTGTTCTTTTCATCCCCTAATCAACATGTATTTTGGTTTGGTTGCTTTAATTAAAGGACCCTAACCCCCAGTCCAACCCAATCTTTGACTTTGACCATGTCAACGTTTTTAACAAAGAACATTCATAGCCCTTTGGATGTATATACTATATACAATAATCATAATATAATTTTTAATTTTATTTTTGAGAATATAGTTATTGATTAATTTCATATATACTTTAAAACCATATATGCATGTTATAAAAATCACTATTGTGCTAACAAAGGTACCAAACTTATCGAAGAACATTAATCGGAAGAACAAAAACCTCATGGTCAAAATTTTATATAATTAACTCGCCTCTTTCACTAATTAGGGTGCTTAAAGTACCATACTTGAACACTAGAGTTTGAAGTCATGATGTTGAATCGATTTCCAATGAAATAGACTCTTGTCCATTCGTTTATATATATCTTCAAGATAACAAACAACACTGGGTGCAGCTCTACCAAGATTTATTAGGCAACATTTGAGTGATATCATATATGCCAGCTACCACAAAGCTTGTGCTATCTGTCTTTTGAGATGTGTTTTTATCTATAATTATAATGAAGGAAGGTAGTAGGAAAAAGTCTTGTATAAAACATAGATTTGGCATGTATTAGTTTTAACACATAAAATAATACAATTAATGTGAAAGTAGAAATAAAGTAGTAGTAATGCCCAAACACAAAGTTACCAAAACTCAAATTGCAGCAAACATCTCTAAACATGAACAGTCATCAATCAAAATGTGTGCGACTGTCTCAAAATTTACCAGCTCCAAATTATGACCATAAAGTAGTTTAGCGATTTAGTCATCTCAGCAGTCGATATTTTGAAACCCTCACTCGATGGAAACCCTAAAAACGAGTTCTGAACCCCTCTCGACAGTCGACAGCAACTCCTGTCATCTGTCATCTTCGACATGCGACTGTCCTTCGAGCAGAAACCTCCATTGAGTTAACGTAACCCTATCAATAGAATTTCATTTTATGCTTAATAAATTATTTAGTTTCTTAACAGACTAGTAGTTGTTTTCAAGCTTATATACATACATATATATACACACATATGCATATATTTTAAATTTTTTAAAATTCTGAAAACCGGGTTGACCTGCCGGTTGAACCGGTTGACCCATGACCCGGTGATGAGCCCGGGTCAACTAAAAACCCGGGTTCTAAAACATTGCCATAAACTATAGGCTGAAAAAAATGAACCCCTTTGAGACCCCATCAACTGTTCTAGAGCATATGATTTTCTCTGCCAACCATGAGAGTAAGAGTTCATGTCACGTTTAAATCGTGATAACACATCTTTTATGAAAGGACAGAGCGCTATGACAACTGATCATTGCTCGTGAACTGCTTCTTTAGGAAGGATCAGTTTAGATGCAAAGAATTCCGGAAACAATTTTGACCTGATGTAAACAACCTATTGAAAATATCATACACTCAAACGCACCATTGATAATTTTTCAATCACCTCCACTTCAGAGAGCGATGGTTTTAAAATAAAAAAACTCATGTTGAAAATAGGGAAAGAAATAATAATAACATTCATATAATTATGGTATAAAAATTGTCATCATTTTGACGAACTAATAGCGAGCGGCCATCATTATGCCCCGCAAATAAAGATTAAATAGTGACCGGTCATTTTTCTCTATGCTATAAGCTAGCAAAGGTTACTTTTATTGAGCTGTGTTTAATAAAGTCAATGAAAAAAATATAATTTTAAAATTTTAATATATAATCACAGGTGATTCAGTATATAATCACATATGATTTGTAAAAGCATCACATGTGAATTACGAAAATACCACTCCGCTCAAAATTTTAAAATGCAATTTGGACCATTAATATCATTGATCCAAAGGCTAAAATTAATCTCTTATAACTATGAATTAAGTATGTACTATATTGAGCATTCTTTCTACTTTTATATATATATATATATTTTAATTTTATATCTATATTTTTATTTACCTCTTATAACTTTAAAGAGTTATAGACGGAGCAAAGAAGAAATAAAAATATATGACAAGAAATATGGAAGTTTTAAAGTTAATTAAGGGAGTGATATTTTAAAAAGTAAAAAGTACCAAGATATCAATTGTCATTTATGGGCCGGTCCAATGTAACATCAATCATATCACATGAACACAATTAATTATGGAAAATAAATAAATAAAAAATAACGTGAAATCAGTGTAAATCAAATTTAAAAAATATATATCTAATTAACGTTTTAAGATATGTAACATAGATATATGATCTAGAACATGTATTTTTTGAGGTTTGGTAAATAATTAATAATTAAATAATGACATAATTTTTAAGTAATCTATATATGCAGATTATTGTACTTTTTTACACATTTTTTATTGTATGAATGTGCGGACTTGTTTGTGGGCTTTGTGATTATGTTGGAAACTAAATCTAAACTGTAAAAACCAGACATTTTTATAAAATCTAACTAAACTGGTGTTGTCCGGTACTTATTTCAGAAGTAATACATATACGATAGGTGGGTGGGAGAACAAATCATAAACATCAACAAAATGTTGATCTATTCGATCTAACAGTTGTAATTTATCCTCGTAGTTAATGGTCGTCGTAATTTATGGTTCGAATGAAAAGTCAAATATAAACCATCCGATTGAACCACTGAAAGGTCAGGATGATTATGAAGCTTTTTTTCCCCTTACTGTATGCCGGAAAGAAGCTAGTTTGGGCTCTTTCTTTATTTTACTGGGCTTCTTATATATTTTTATTGGGCTAAACCTCTAAATATAGAAAGGACAACCTAAAAAATACTGGTCTCCTAAAAGTCTTGGATGTATAGTAGTTGCCCTTGTAGTCCAGACCGAAACCACGCCCTATTTAAATTTTGAGGCGTGACAGAACATGTTTTCGTAGTAGTTCTTATAAGTCGTTCGTTATGTTACAAATGGTATTGCTGATTTGCTTAAAACGGTTTTTTCGCATTTTTGTAAAGATTTGATAAAGATTGAGGATTTCATTAGAGAAAACCTTCAATGAAATCGAATCGTTTTATATAAAGTACTAAAATCATAGTAAGAATTTTGTAGCAATTTAAAGATAGAAAAGCTAAATATGAAATATACTTATCTGCTAAATTCTTTTGAGTGTCATAGCGAGAGAGACTTAGAAATTGTATCGTAGATTCAAAACATGACAATGGAGTCAAAGTTTGGACCATTTAGGATCATGAGGCTTGTTGTCAGGATTAGTTAAACGTAGATACCGTTAGATTATAAGCTCTTTTAGTACGACTAAGATTAGTTAAACCGACAATATATATATATACTAGCATTGTACCCGCGCAATGTAGCGATTACGAATATTTTTTTTCTCGATAACTTGTCAGTTTTTAAAACAATGGTGATTTGTTTCTTTTCTAAATTATAATGTGTCAATGAAATTTTACATGGATGGTAAAATCCA
>JAUEJL010085621.1:0-14783 GCA_032274825.1 Drosophyllum lusitanicum
GGTGGGTGGTGAATAATAAATTGATGATGGTTGGTGGTTGTTAAAATAAAATTGTAATTTAATATTAAATGGATCGATCCACGTAGTGATCCAATTAAATGGGTCGACCTATTGGATCGATTATCGGGTCAATAGATCTAGTTTTTTGACCCGTTTGATCATATAAATAGAGCGGTTCGGATCTAGATCAAGATCCGACTCGTTGACACCCCTAATTATTTATACCCCCTGCCCAAGCTGACATTCGACTAACAACCTGGAAAATGACCAACTCCTTTATTACATCATTCCTTTATTCTGTAGTGTCATTAGCGTTTTCCTTATCAATACCGGCGTCGAGATCATGCTTGTCCCTAAGACTAAATTCTGAAAATTGAGATTGAATAATGTATCAATACCGGCATCTAGAAGATCAGGCTTGTTCCCAAAGACTAAATTCTGAAAATTGAGATTGAATAAGGCGTTTGTTCTCCCATGTGGCATCCTTAATAGATCCTCCTTGCCACAAAACTAACCATTGTTCCATTGGTACACGGGTAATAGTTAGAGAACGGGTAGAGAGTACTTTAGCCGGTGATGTAGGGAACGAAGTATCGCTTGGGGGAAGGGTAGGTTCGACCGGTGAGTTTCCTATCGCCTTCTTAAGTAAAGAGACGTGAAAAATGGGGTGTATTCTTGAAGAATCACTGAGTTGTAATTTGTATGCTGCTTGACCAATACGACATGTGATGAGAAAAGGCCCATAATAGCGGGGGTACGGGCATAGTTTAAGATACACCCGGTCGCCAACATTAAACTCCATGTTAGTGTGATGCTTATCCGCCACTGATTTTGTGTGAGACTGAGCACGAGACAGGTGATAGTTTAATTGTTTAAAGGCCTCATCCATGTCTAAAAGATCCTATATAAATATGGCACCATACGAAATGTTCTATTAGAGAAAGTGTCGTACTCCTACTTGTTTGGAACCGGGAGAATTTGTTTTGGTCCCGACTAGAGTTGGTACAGTTGACGGTGGATAAGGGTGTGGTTGCACGCGACCGACTACGGGTAGCTCGAGAAAGACAAGAAATATTCGGAGAAGAAGCATAGATCGAAGGCTTTTGAAGTTGGCAAGAAGGTGATGCTTAGGCTGCGTTCACTTCGAGAAAAATCCTCCATTTTTTGAGGAATTTTTTCTAAGAAAACTGAAAATTAGAAAACATGTTCACTTGCATATTTTTCCAAGAAAACAAAAAACTTTCCCATTTTTTCACATTTTCCCAAACTCCCATACTTTTTCAAACAACTTTTTTAAGAAAACATTTCAACTAAACATGTTTTTCATTTATCTCTGAAAAAGAAAAACTCCACCCCTTTATCTAAACACGTTTTCTATTTTTTTTAGAAAATGAAAACTCCACCATTTTTCACAGAAAACGAAAAACCGAATTTTTTTCTCTTTAGCAGCCTTAATGTCTTGCCTTGAAAGGATATCCTATGGTTTGGGAAGCGTGGCGAGCCAGGACCTCGGTTTAGTGGTCCGTTCACCGTGCGCGAAAGAGTTGGAGATCAAGTCTACAAGTTAGACCGACTAGTGAAGCTGGAAGGCATTCATAATGTGTTCAACGTTTGTTACTTAGGAAAGTGCTTGGCAGAGGAGCCGAGTATATTATCGATGGAAAAACTTCGAGTGGATGAGCAAAAGTGGTTAATAAAGGAACCATACTTGACAGATAGACAAAGTAGCTGAGAAAGAGACGTGTCAAGCTAGTTAAAGTACAGTGGAAGAACAAGCGTGGTTCGGACTCGCTTGGGAGATTGAAGATGAAATGAAAGTTTGTTACCCTAGTTATTCGTTTTGGTATGTGATTCTGTGACGAAATCTTCTTAGGGGGAGGATTGTAACGACGTGGATTTCGGATTATATTATTTATAGTAATCCCTCTAGTTAATTATTGATTAATTAGTTAATAATTCGTTTGCTGATTTTAAGCTTTATAAAGAAAATTACACCAAGTCAAAGGTAACTAAAGGGATTAGAGGAGTGATTAGGGACTAAACCTTATTAGGTCACGTCTCTCACTTGGCAACTTATTCAATCGGCAGTTTCAAAGTTGAAATCGTGTGTACGTGTTTTGTGCGATCGGCTTGAAAAGAAGGAAGGAAGAATTCATAAATCGAGTTTGGTTTTGGGAAGCAATCGATCAAGTAAGTGAATTGATTGTTGGTGCTCTGGAGTAGAAGAGTTGATCGAACAGTAGCCCATTTAGGGTTCAACACTTTCATTTGAGTAATCATGAATTGATTGGGCTTTTAATAGTTAATCCTAAAATTGATATTAGGGTTTCAATCCTATTAGGTTCTCAGGACATAGATACTTCTATCATGGATTTTGGTTAGCATTACTAACTCACTAATGCGTCTTCAAGAAATTCCATCATAAACTACAATAAGATTAATTTGTAGAAAAGGGGTGTTACACAAATAAACTAACATAAATGGATAAACCAGATTTTTGTGTTTGCGTTCGTTTGTTTACCTTTAGTTGAACAAATAAATGAACATGAACGATAAATGAATTTTTATGTTTGGTTGTTTAGAATAAGAGTTAATTACAGAAATGGTCCTCGTGGTTGTCACTGATTGTCACTTTTGGTTCTTTAACTTCAAAATTAAGAAAATAGTCATTGTGGTTGTCACTTTGTTTTAGTTTCGGTCATTTACACTAACTGGAGTTAACTTATTCCGTTAAAAGTTGCACATGAGGGTACTTTGGTCATTTTAGCCTCTATCCTTGTTACCAAACATGTATATTATTTAATTACCTTTA
Source organism: Drosophyllum lusitanicum (assembly GCA_032274825.1). Classification (NCBI taxonomy): domain Eukaryota; kingdom Viridiplantae; phylum Streptophyta; class Magnoliopsida; order Caryophyllales; family Drosophyllaceae; genus Drosophyllum; species Drosophyllum lusitanicum. The sequence goes on from JAUEJL010085621.1 coordinate 2,813, forward strand.
ATTTTAATCATTATTACACAAAATCAGTTAACCATAATTATTAGAATATGACCACATCGACAAATCAATGATAAAAACAATTCAAACACTACATTATAAAGACTACTGCCCAATCAAAACATTTTTAAACATTGATTTTAAAATGTATAAAGAATCCACAAAGAAAGTGCAGAAAATATAGTATAGAATGGACATGAAGAACAGAAACTCCATTTCCACACAAAATCTAAATTCGATACAAATATCTAAATCACATATGTGGAAAGCCTAGCTTCTAAAAACAGAAGAACAAAAAACCCATTTCCACTTACAAAATTACAAGAGATATGTAATGCAGATCAAGAATGGTGGTGACGGTGCTGTGGTGGTTCAATTCTACAACCTCTTTCATTCAATTTCATGAATTTTTCCCCAAATCAAGATGTGTTGTAGTGGCAGCGGCGCTGTGGTGGTTCACTTCTGCTCCTCTGTGTAAATCTCTTGAATTATTCCCCAAATTTCAAGTATGCCGGCGGTGTTTTGGTGGTTTAGTTGTGGGTTCTTACAGATTGAAATGTATTATGGGTTCAATTGTGCTCCTTCCCTAAATCAACAATCGTCGCTCATCACCGCCGATAGATGGTGCGATGGTAGTTGAAGGCCAAGGAAAGAAACCCGTTAAAGACATCTAAAACAAGCTCAATGCACACATTAAAAGAAAAAAGAAATGGAGGAAGAGAAGATATTGGTGGTGGTTGGCAGATGACGGCGGCAGTTGTTCAACAAGGATGCCGGTGGAGGTGGTCTTATAGTCTTGCCACCGGTGGTGGTTAGATGGGGGTAGTGGTGGTCTCTGGTGGTTGGATGGCAGTGATGGTGGTTTTCGGCGGCAATGGTGGTTTGGATTTGGTGACCGAACAATGGTGGTTCAAATCCTGATGTGATGGTGGTTGGATGGCAGTGATGGTGGTTTTCGGCGGCAATGGTGGTTTGGATCTGGTGACCGAACAATGGTGGTTCAAATCCTGATGTGATGGCGATGATGGTGGTTCTGTTGTACCCGCTGCTGCTTAGATGGTGGTGGCGATGGTTAGATGGTGGTGTCGGTGGTGGTTACTCGTGGTAAGAAAGAGAGAGAGTGACGATTGAGGTAAAGGTGAGAGTGAGAGAGAGAATATAATGGAAGGAAGGGTTAATAATTAATAAAAATAAATTATTAAATATTGATTTAGGGCCGGTAATGTTTGGAAACATGGATAACAGTCGGCACATGGGGGTTTTTAACAGAAGAAGTTAACACCAGTTAGTGTAAAGGACCGAAACTAAAACAAAATGATAACCAAAGTGACTATTTTCGTAATTTTTGAAGTTAAAGGACCAAAAGTGAAAATCAGTGACAACCACAAGGACCATTTTTGTAATTAACTCTTAGAAGAATGATTAGTTCTTGTACATTTATGTTCGTTCGTTTAAATGATAAACGAACGTAAACGAAAGAACACACACATATATATATGTGTGTGTGTGTGTGTGTATAAACACTATAATGCACACAACATTATTAAACGCAAATACACACACACATATATATACACACACACTGAAGTTTAGAAACATAAATGAACGAATGAGACCATTGTTCGTCTTCGTTCATTTAACTAAACGAACAAATATTTTTTCATGTTCATTCATTTATTAAATAAACAAACACAAAAGAATTTTCCGCCGTATGGTTCGCTGAACATTCACTTTGTATCCCAAGATTGACTGTTAAAAGGGGCACTTCATCATCGAGTCATGTAAAACTATCAAGCATAAGCGAAAGCTTAATAAGAACGATACATGATACATTGAGATAATAAACAATTGCTCTCAATATCTACTATAAGCTTTCATATGAGTTTACTTATTTTGCTTCCAATAGTAATCATGAAGTATAACACACTAAAAGCTTTCTTCAAAGCGTTGAATGTATGATAGTTTAAAACTTAATATTTTAAATCCATCATAAATATGTTATATAATTTGTTTATGATAAAATTATCATGCAAAAAACGAAAACGATCATAAGTAGGATTCTTATCTTGGTAACTTTGGATTGAATGTTCGTTGAAAAATGTATGTTCAAAATACAATCTACAACTTATATCTCGTAGTGATAAGATAACCCCACTTATAACTTCGTACGTCCTTTTAATAACTATGAGTTAGTGCTACATCCGTTCGTTGTCCGGTTCGTTTTTCTAAAACATATGCACACACATGCATGTATGTCTTTATTGGTGATCAACATCATTAATAAATCTAAAATAATTAATACATGTTTTATAATATATCATCATGAAATGTGTGGGGGTTTTAAACATGATGTTGGGTATTTATTGGTGATCATTTTACACTTTTTGAATTGCTCATATTGGTTCTCTTTGTTCTTGTATTAATTTTGTTTCTTAAAAACCGCCCATATATATATATATATATGTGTGTGTGTGTGTGTGTGTATGTTTGGTTTTGATTTTCTTATATAATAAATAGTAAAATAGTTAAATATATTTTACATTGATTTCTCTCTTCAATTTTACATGAGCGCCATTACTAATGATCACCATCGATATACACATAGTTGTTGATTTTACTGATGCCAAAAAACACTTTTAAATTGCACAAGAACGATTGTTTTGTAAAAAAACCTAGGAAAACTACCACCATTACGCAAATTTATGGTCATGATGTTGGGTTAAAGATGTGTTAAATATGTTACTATTGTTAGACATTCATGTGCAGAATTCCAACTGATGATCTATTACGCAAGTGCAACCTTTTACTTTAAAGCGATTTTTTGAAAAAAAATCTAGTAATATGAGTGTAAAAAAAACAAAATACTTGTTGACTTAACATATTTTTTAAATTTAAAACTTTTGAATATTACAAATATTTTAGTTTTAAAAACATTGGGGTAATGTTTGACTTTTGTTTTAATGTGGTTTTAACATTTTATGAAAAAAATATAACAATATGGATGTTAAATCGAAGAGAATAAAATACTCGAAAATTTTATATAATTTTTATAAGTTATAATTTTTGAATGTTAAATATATTTTTATTTAAAATATATAAAGGTGATGTTTGACTTGATATTATATGTATCTTAGCAATATTTTACCAATGAAGATCTTATAGTTGGGTAATACTTGACTTGTCAAAATGCAAGTGTCATGTCATATTTACATGTCATAAATGACGTTATCATTTTTGCGTCCAGTCAACATATTTTGTCTATGCTCGTCAATAATATTGAGAACCGTTTTTATTACGAGTATCATGAGTACCATTTTGAAAATAATGCTCATTAATAGGGGTATTTTGGTCATTTATATGTTTAAACACCCGTGAATTGCATTTGGGTGGATGAATTATTATTAATAAGGCTTGATTTTCTCAAAATACACTGATGAGTCATTAATGAGCCAATCATTAGTCATTAATGAGTCGTTAAAATTATAGCCATTGATTTACATTAATCAAGGGTCAAGATTGGTTTTCGCAGTACTCACAATAATATTAGTTCTCAACTTGAACCCTTCTCTCTCTCTCTATATATATATATGTGTTTGGGGGGGGGAGAGAGTTTATTTGAGAACCGTTCTTATTGCAAGTACCGAAAGAAACAATCTTGTCTCTTGATTAAAATAAATCAATGGCCAATAAAATGACGAGTTATTAATGACTCATTAATGCTAATGACGCATTTATGAGGGGTATTTTGGAAGAATCAAACCTCCTTTAGTGACAGTCTATCCGAATGCAATTCACGGTAGGAAAAATATATAAAAGACCAAAATATCTCTACTAATAAGTAGTAAGGTTCTATATAGAACCTTGCTTATATAGAACCTAAAGACTAAACCTGGTGATGACACGTGGTATTAAAGGTAAAGGCAAAACTGGAAAATAAATTATAAATTAGCAACCACGCGCCTCCCCCTCTTTCAACCTCCACACAGCCATTGTTCTAAAAAAACCACTAAACATTCAAATTATCATAATATATTCATGTTTAAGATTTATTGTAAAAAAAATATACAATTATATTCAGTTTTCTATCCTCTTTAATTCAATACTAGGATTGACATGTTTTGGTCTTGTTATTTATTTTTTGAAAACGCACATACGAAAATGCAGGTGGTTTGACGAAGAAGCAAATGCTTTCAAAATGAAAAAAAATAGATTTAGTAGAAGCAGAAACAGATGAAAACTATAATCAAAATGCAATTTCACTAACATCTGCATATGAATTAATCCAGAAGCATTTTTAAAATTTTTAAATACTATACAATTCAAAAAACACAAGTACACAAGCATTTTCATATAAAAAAGATCTTGACCACGACTGCATTTATAAAACCAATATCATATGCATTTTTTAAATTACATACCCAAAAGGCAAACAACAACTCAATTTGGTTGAAACTAAAATCCAAATATTTTGAATCAATACCCAATACTAATACAAAGAAATTTAAAAATACACATCCTCCCAAGTAAAAAATTAAAAACCCATAAACCAAAACCCTTGTGAAGGAGAAAAACCATACACATAGGAACAAAAATTGAGATTTATAAGAAAATTACAACAAAAACAGAAAATTTTAGTGAAGAAAATATTGGAACCAAACGGAGAGACTTTGGATCATTGACTTACTAACAAAATCTGTGAGCAAAAACGTCAAATCGGCATCTATGGTATCCTCTAGTGAGTAGCGATGACCGATCCCTATCTGTACTATCTTATAAAGCATTTAGATTTTTTTGTCTTAATCTCTTAATTTTAAGTAATTTGAAATTACTAATTTACCCTTAATATTAAATTAAATGAAACTATTGAAATAATGTAACTATTTGGTGAAGTTAATGATAATCTTATATACCATTTTAATAACTAAACATTCCAAAATAAAAAGTATTTAAAAAACCAAATCAATACAAATTAACTTAATAATTTAAAAAAATTGATAATTAAACTTTTCATATTAAATATTCTATCATATAATAAATATTTTAACTTAACTTTTAAAATGACGTATAACTAGAATTATTAAATTTAAATAACATACAACCTAAATTTATAAAATTACTGAATTTTCAAAATGGGTAATATAATTAAAATATAATAAAGTTATAATGTCAACACTCTTGTTGGATATTAATATCCATGTGAAATTTTATTGACCAATTATAATTTATAAAAAAACGCCACCCCTATTTTAAAAACAGATATATTATTGAGAAAATATATTCGTAACCGTTACATTACGCCGGTAGAATAAAATAAAAAAAAAAACTTTGTTAAAAGTGTAACCCAAAGCCCTCGACAAAAATATCCCCAAATTGGAAGGGCTTCCCCGAAACTGCTCATATCAATTTTCCATATCCCAACCGTTTCAATCAATCAATCAAAGCTTCTGATCATATTTCTCTTTCGTCAATGGCGTTTTTGTCAGGTAAATTCACCAATTCGCTTTTTGATTTTAGCATTATTTTGCTTACGGGAACGAAAAATAGTCATATTGTAAGCGATTATCATATGATGAAACTGAGATGTTTACGTTTGTGTCCTCCTCACAGAGATCTGTTTTTAATGTAATTTACGTAAGTTTTTGTTGATCTTGATGGTTTCTTATTGTGTATAGCAGTAAATAATTAGTGTTTTCGTCCGATATTGGATCATATGAAGTGCTTAGTTTCTTCTGGAATCCGTGACTCAGATGTATTATCCGCGCATGTTCTTAGTAAATACGGATTTTTCCAGGTTTGGCTTTCCACTAAAGATGTTTTATCTTGATTTTGTCTGATATACTATATTTGTTTGTGGCTAGGAATTAGTCAATCATATAGTAAAATATAAAAAGAAAATCAGAATTCTATGAGTCTTTTGAATTGGTTTGTGAGTTTATGATCACAGTATTTGTTATGGAGTTGATTTAACCTAGTTGTCTTTCCCATAATAGAGCTGTATCCATGGGCATTTTGTAAGTCATTATTTGATTATGATCAGTTGCAATGAAATTGACTATTGATTTATCAAAGGGAAGTAAATTTACTTTTATACCCTTGTTTTACCCTATATTACCTCCAAGTTTCAGAGAATACAACATCCAAATATTAATTATGGCACCATGTTTTATTGTAGCTGATTATATGATTTTGATCAGTGTAAATTGCAAATCACTTTCAAGACACGCATCCAAACACCCCTTCTTTGGTCGTGCTTGTGAAAAGTTTTTTTGTACATACAACTAATGCACCTCATCCCAACAATCATAGGATAAGGAGAGAGAAGAATACGAAAATGACATTTTACTTGATAACATGCTGCTAAGCAAATGCTCCATTTTCTTAGTAACAGTTTTTTTCTTCGTTGAACAAGGTTTTAATAAGTGTTCTTACAATAGTTGGCTTGTATATTTTAATCGTTTGTAGTTTGTTTGTCATAGAAGGATTTTGAAAGCATGTTTTAGTTATCAACTTTGAGAATTTTGTGCAGGTAAATTGGGAGAGACATATTTTTGTGTCTGGTTGTTTTCTGCACGAGTTACAGCCGATTTGATTTAGAGGTTAAGGTATATAATGGCTGAAGGAAATGAGCATGTAGAACTTAAATTCAGAATATATGATGGAACAGATATAGGCCATAGCAGCTATGCATCTTCAACTACTATAGCTGCTCTTAAGCAAAAGCTCGTTTCTGAATGGCCTCAAGGTTTGGCATAATCTTTTCTTGTATTCACTTATCTTTTTTCTTTAACCCATTTGGCGTTAAGCTCCTGGGTTGAGTAGTAATCACAAAGAAAAATGTAACTTATTTTCATTTTTTGTCATTGTATGTTAGAAAAAATGTTCCTTTTCCTATATATGTAACGTACCTTCAAATTTTTAACGTTGTCTCTTGTCTGTAGATAACATTCTGTAGTAAAATTTGTGCTTGCCTTTTCATCATTTTTCTCACTATAGAAGGCTGCATACAATGGTAAAAGTGAAAGTATTAGTGTATTATTTCCAGTGAGAAAAAAAAAACTTCTTACCTAAAGCGAGAGAGAGGTGAAAGTAAGTTACGTTTGGGTGTCATAACCTAAGTTCCTTAATTGCTGATATATTTTTTAACAATTTCTTATCAGCCTCAAAAACTATATGGCATGTTGAAATTGTAGATGATGTGGCTTAGATATGTACTTCCGTGGACCTTTGGGAATAGTGCCTAAAAGTGAATGCTACCATTCTCTAATTGCCAGCATGCCATAACATTTGTTCCATTTAAATTAATTCAAATCTATCCTCGGTATGGGTTTGAGTTGTATGTGTATATGATTGAACAGGTTGCATATTTATAAATTGTGAATTTTTTGATACACCAAGCTATCCCTGTTTTGACTTTAGACTGTAGTGAACATCTGTTATCTTTTGTTGCTTTCACTTTCGACATGAGTGTATCATTGTGTGTTAAATTGGTTAAAGTTGTGCTATATTTGTCGTATTTCACATAGTATGTTGTCACAGTTATATGATGTTAGTGGCTTACTACAAAACCTTTTACTTCTTGCCTAGTGGTTGATATTTTTGTTTAGGTTTCGCATTACATTTTGCAAACATATAATATGAATATGGAGAGGTAGGTACTTGATCTTTGATAAAAGAATGTTGAAGTTGAACACTAGAATTATTATGGTTTGTCAACTTAAATCTGCACAATATCCTTAGCTTGAGGGAGCTTAAGTTTTATATATTATAGTCTTATCTCTTTGAAAAAACTGTCTTTTGTAAGGGTGACTTTATTTAGCTCATATACTTCTATGTGCTCTAATCATCTAGATTTACTAGTAATTTATTTTAGGGACAATTTTATGTATCTCCTCGTAGAAGTTCAAAATGTCATATATATCTTTCTAAATTTCATGATATGGTATTTATCCTTCCAAAACATCAAAAGTATCATATTACTAATGTATAGTAAATAAAATATGATCAACTACTTATATCATCTTTCACTGAACAAAGTAAGTGAACATTATGCATTGAGGGATCCATAGTAATACCATTGTTTTTTATTTCTTTATTGAATGAAACAGATGATTATAAGTAACTGATTTTATTTATTTACTATGAAATGGATAAATATGACAGGTAATATGGGTCTTTATATACATTTATGCTATAAACATTTCAGATCATTACTCCCCATGTATCAAGTGTGGTTCATTTATCAATTCCTTTATTATCTGAAACTCATTTCTGCTTGTAATAGGTAAATCTGTACTACCTAAGACAGTGAATGATATAAAGCTTATACATTTGGGAAAAGTTTTGGAGAACAATAAAACACTATCAGAATCCGGAGTACGTGATGGTGCTTTTGCAGGAGGAGTAATCACAATGCATGTTGTAGTTCAACCTGTCCTCACAAAAAAGAAGTCAGGTAAGGTTACTTCTATTTATTTATGTTTATTTAAAATTTATAATTGGAAATCGGGGAAATCCTACTACTTTGTAGGCAAACCCAAGCCCCCACCAGCTGCCAGGTCAGTTTATTACAGCTCCTCCTTGTTATTTTTGGGGAAAGGACTCTTTTTTTTTTGTCGAAAAGGTCTATTTGTTATGTTGTTGATCAGACTAGTAAACTAAGAAATGATTGCTAAAAGTGAACAGGAGAAATGGATTGAAGGGGTTGAAAGTCGCCCAAAGTTTGTTCTATGAAAAGTTAGTATATTTTTTTTTATTTCTAATAATATATGTCATAATCAAAATTTTACCCGAAAATATTCAAATACCTGACTTACCGGACCCACCTTCTCTGCCACATCTAAATTGATGCCTAAACTCTGTTTTTGTTCTAACTACAAATTTACAATCTGCATTAGCAACGTGCTAGATTCCAAAAATAAAGTGGAGATAAGTTTTTGGTTTACCCCGCCTGACGGGTTTTGACGTGCTCTTTCATTTGACATAATGGTATTATGTTACCCAACTTATCTAACCCGCCCGTTTTGCCACCTCTAAACCAATGTTTGAGTTCTGTTTTGTTTCAAACTACCATGGTTAGAAATGTGTTTCACTTCCATTGGTTTAAGAGAAGGCATAACATGGGTATGCGTACAACGGATAGAAGCTTGAAGTAAAGATGGTCACTTAAACTTTATTATATTTTTTACAAGTTGACTTGTGCATTAATATAATAATATTACAGGTTCTTCATATAAACAGAGATGGGAGAGGATTAGAGACATCGAAATGGGCATGCTGGGTTACAAGTAGAAATGGGTTTGGGTCAAAATGTCTAATTTATAATACTGGTCAAATCGTGTCTGGTTTACCCGCCAATATGTTTTTTTTTTTTAATTTATAAGTACTAAAACGTATATAAGGATTACAGAACTCTGTCTATTTTATAAACAAAGCGATTTAGGAGGTTAAGCATGTGAAAACAGTCAAACGCTGAGGGACTTGTTTAACTCAGAACCTTTATATTTAGCCTAGCTTAAATTTTTACCCTGTTTAACTCATTGGAGATATTGTCTACCCGTTTCTAGCCAAATGGGTCAGATATTGTCAACTCTACAAACAAAAATTTTAATGCCTTATAATCCTTCTTTTATGCAATGCAGCTAAAAAACAAGATGAGGCGGGAAAATTGAATTCTTGTGGATGCACGATCTTATAGATCTATGACCGGGCTCTTGTATTTGTTTTCCTTTTTCTTGTTTGTGGATGTCCTTATGGGGCTGTCATCTATGTTCTGAGATGGTGTCGGGATTTGAGAGGTTTGCATGTATTGTTACTCGTGTTGTATTCGGTTTTTCTTTTATCTTTTGGGGTGGGTGACATGATTTGTGTGTGAGAATGTGAGATTGGATCACTTCTAAACTTCACTAAACCTATAAAGCTTGTAGAGCAAAAGTTTGTTTTGGGTGTTTATCTATCCATTGTGTTTTACCGAGTTTGATTTCAAATTGGAGACAAAAGCCGGAGATCTATAAATGAAGCTTACATCACCTAACTTGTAAGATTCGTGTCCCGTGGATAGAATTAGTTTTTTAGTTAAAACTAAAACAAGGTCTTGTCAGAATGTGCCAAATCTTCAAATCTTTTCTTTTTCCAAAATAAATTAAAAATTATTTTTGTGATTATATAATGTAAGAAGCTCTAGGATGTGGGTTCAAGCAGACTTTACAGGTTTAATGGTTGAAATCAGCTCAAAAAATACAGTTGAAACTTGAAACCATGTATACTTTTAAAATGATCTTCGATAGATAGCAGTTAAACCCTAAAAGATGAACTCTCCAAATTGGCCAACAAAGTTGAGCGATCAAAATCAAAGCTTGTTGGTGTCAATGGCAAGATTGGGATGTGATGGAACTTTAGTCTTTTATAAAATGTTTGTGTTTTGAATTTATAGATGAGTAATTATAAGGAAATTGAGTTTATAAGTGCAAGCTTCCTCCTAATGAGTATAAATCTTTTGGAGGAGACTATGAAAAGATTAATATTCATCTATCAAATCAAAGAGACGATGTTTATAAGGACATTACGAATATCAGAAATTCAACACGTCATTTTTAACTCTTATGTTGGTCAAATTTCATAGCTAAATTTGTAAGGGTGTATGGAATATCCGTCCTAGCCAACTGGAAAGATGGAAATACCTATCTGTGCCGCGTGGGAACACCACCCCCACTACACCAAAATTGAAAAATGCAACCCCGCTAAGCTAGCCCACCCCTTTGGGGTAATTTGAAATTCGAATGTTGAATGTGTATGGTGTGGCAGTCCCATCCCCCAAGTGGTGACTCCGACCCCTTTCCACACCACACCTACTCCTGGAAAGAAATTGGTTCAATACCCATCATGTTTCATAGTAGAAGACTAATATTATTTAGGCTTAATTACATTTTTGGTCCTTATGGTTTAATGATTTTTATAGTTTTAATTTTTATTTTTACGATATTGGTCCTTAAATGAGCAAAGCTATTTGTTCTCTGATTAAACTAAAAAAACCATTAAAGCCCTTATCCTATTAATTTCTGCATTTTCTTGAATTTTTAAAATTTCTTAAATATTAAGTTTTTTATTTAAAAAAATAATCAGCTTTCCTTATTTGTTTCTTCTTCCACCTCCCTGGTCCCTCCCTCCACTCTCTCTCTATGACTCTATCTCTACAGCACCTCTCTCCACCCACCACCACCTCCACAACCCTCATCATCCACCACCACCTCCATCAACTCCGGATCTGGATGAAACCATCTCCCTCCCTCCGTCCATTATCTCTCTCTCTCTCTCTACAGCACCATCTCTCCACAACCACCACGCACCTTCACAACCTTCATCACTCACCACCACCTCCATCACCTAAAAACCCACCACCGGATCTAGATGAAACCCATCATCGAACACCTCAACCTTTTACGATGAAACCCTCCACCGCCGCTGCCACCACTTAGGGTTTTCTACTCCCCTGTCGTCTCCGAGACGACGGTGTTGGTTCGAAACCTCCACCACCGACCACCAGTATCACCACCACGGATGACTTGAGCAAACCAATTGCTTGGTCTGTTCTCCATCAAATCGATGAAGAACTGATCATCGACGACCAATGCTTCTCTCACTCCTATCTAAAATCTTTGTTGTTGCAGAAATAGCTTAAAATCTTAAATCCCCTCTTATGACAATGCTGGTACTTCTCTTCCGTTATTTAGTTTATTGCTTAGACTATCAGCATCTATCCCTTCGATCCCACTAAACCCATATATATCCATTGATGCCTCGACTATTTTCTGTTTGTTCTTATCTTACTACTATATAAACCATACAACACTCTCTCTCTTCCTAATCTTAAAATCTCTTAAAATTCAATCAATAATACATCTCCACCCTTCTTTTTATCTAAATTAATCTCATCCACTCAATTTTTAACCATTTCTCTCTCCTAATTTACTTTAACTTT
>JAUEJL010085632.1:0-14781 GCA_032274825.1 Drosophyllum lusitanicum
GTTCAAGGATCAACCGATAAAGAACTTGATGTTGGCACTAGCACTCAACCATCATCGGTTGAAACCGAGCAAGAAAAAGCTGTTGTACCTAACAAACTTCCATTATCTACTCCACGTAGATCTGGTAGACCTCATCAAGAGCCAGAGAGATATGGATTTCTCATATCTGATGGCAATGAGCTATTGGTGGGTCAATATGAACCCACTAGCTTACCAGGAAGTAATGGCGGGCCCTGAGTCCACCAAGTGGAGAGAGGCAATGGAAAGCGAGATAGATTCCATGTTGGATAACCAGGTTTGGGAACTGGTTGATCCAATACCCGGGTTTTGACCCATTGGGTGTAAATGGGTTTTCAAGAAGAAAACCAACATGGACAATACCTTGGATAGTTTTAAATCCTGACTGGTGGCAAAAGGCTTCACGCAAACACCGGGTGTTGACTACGATGAAACCTTTTCATCAGTGGCCATGTTGAAGTCCATTAGGATCCTCCTTGCCATAGCTTCTTTTCATGATTATGAGATATAGCAAATGGATGTAAAAACCGCTTTCCTTAACGGGAAGCTTTCTGAAGATGTGTATATGACGCAAGCTAAAGGTTTTGTACATCCGGAGTATCCTAACAAGGTATGTAGGCTTAAGAAGTCTATTTATGGACTTAAACAAGCCTCTCGTAGTTGGAATCTTTGTTTTGATGAAAAGATCAAAGAGTTTGGATTGTTGAAAAATGAAGATGAACCATGTGTATATGTCAGGGCTAGTGGGAGCACAATCGTTTTCCTAGTTCTATATGTAGATGACATTCTACTCATAGGGAATCATATCCCAACCTTGCGTAGTGTCAAGGCTTGGCTTGGGAGTTGTTTTTCTATGAAGGACTTAGGAAATGTGGGCAGCATTCTTGGAATCAAGTTCTATAGAGATAGATCTAAAAGGCTCATTGGTTTGAGCCAAAGTGCACATGTGGATAAAGTCGTCAAATGATTTAAGATGGAGGATTCCAAGAAAGGGAATATCCCCATGATGCATGGATTGGCATTAAGCAAAGCTCAATGCCCTAGCTCTCAAAAGGAGTTGGACCATAATGAAGCGAGTCCCATATGCCCGGCCGTGGATCGATCATGTATGCCATGCTATGCACTCGCATTGATGTCTCATGCACCTTAAGCATGACTAGTAGATATCAGGCGAATTTGAGAGAAGCTCACTGGAGGGCAGTAAAGAACATTCTCAAGTACCTTAGGCGTACGAAAGAGATGTTCTTAGTATTCGGGGGTGAGGAAGAGCTTAGAGTAAAGGGTTACTCTGATGATAGCTTCCAAACCGATAGGGATGACTACTGATCTAAATCGGGGTTCGTGTTCCTATTGAATAGTGGTGTAGTAAGCTGGAGGAGCTCAAAACAAGACACAGTTGCTGATTCAACGACCGAGTCAGAATACATTGCAGCAAGTGAAGCTGCTAAAAAAGCTGTGTTGATGAAGAAATTCATCCATGATCTAGGAGTGGTTCCAAGTATCGCTGACCCTATTAAGATATTTTGTGACAATGAGGGTGCGGTGGCTTTAGCGAATGAATCAAGAGCTCACAAGAGGACAAGACACATTCTTCAAAAGTATCACTTCATTATAGAAGTAATCGAGAATGGTGACATTACCATTAGCAGAGTACCGACGGATGGGAACCTAGCGGATCCACTCACTAAGCCACTATCACAAGCTGCTGATGATTCTCACGCTAGAGCTATAGGTGTTAGATTCGCTAGTGATTTGGCTCGACATTTGTATTTGGTTTGTTGGATTTGTATTTGTATTTTGGGAACATTAAAGCGGTATTGTTACTTACACACAAATTAACTTGTAACCCAGCCATATGAGTTGCTATAAGAACACAACAACAGGTAAAACTCAGTTAGTATCATCACCATGATGATTATAATTTGACACTACCAAGAAGAAGGTAGAAAAAACCTCACCATAGGTGCTAAAGAAGCTAAACGCATATCTTTTGTACTTGAATCTTAACACTATGTGTATGAATCTCCTATCTTGAGCTAAAATCGATTTCCCAGCCTCCCTCCTATGTTCTCGTGGATTCCAGATGCATCACACACACACGGCTTATATAATCTGATGTATGAATTTTAAAATTAATATATATCTACTATTTGGCGAATGCTCACTCTACCCCTTCCAAGTATGTGTAAGCATACATAGATGGTACAAATTATTGTTTTTATTTCATTTTTAGTGTTTAGTTAATACAAATATATCATTAACTCTTAAACTCCATTTTATTTAATTAAAGAGACAATTCATACTCTATATATATATATATATATATATGTATATATGTATACATACATTTATATATACACGTCATACTCATACGACCCAATTTTTTTTTAAAGCATATGCACATGTATATATATACAAGAATAATAATAATAAAATATAACTCACATCTTCGGGGTGTTACAACTCTCCCACACTTATTTTGATTTCGCCCCCGAAATCAGTCTCTAAATAGCTCTGGATAGTTACCCCTCACCTCATCCTCTGTTCCTAGGTATACTCAAAACCTTTCTATGTTTCCACTACACTTTATCCACACTCATTTGTTTGTTGAGTAAGGCTTTTATCTTTCTTTCAAGAATGGCCACAGGTTGCTCCACATTATTGAGCCACTCATCAACTATGACATCCTCCGGTGTCATAAATGTTGACTAGTCCGCTAAATACTTACGTGTAACAGCCATGGTTTTCAAAATACAAGATTTACAAAACATTTCTACTCAATCAGATTCATCAGAATGGAAGACTTTAAAACATCAAACTTATTAAAATAGATAAACCATTTTAATCACACGTCTAAATACAAACCACCGTTACGTCAAATCACAACATTGTTTGAAACAAAATTCATTAAAAAACCACAAGCTGGTTTCATTAAACATCATAAACAAAAGTAAACTACCCATGGCTCCCACCTCACGAGGCCACACACCTAAGCAACCTGTACAAGCACAAGACACATTTCAAAGAAACAAGTGTCAGCTTACGCTTCGTGAGTCAGCTTAGTTATCACTACAAAATCATCATATTAAAACATTCATAAAACATGATTAGGTTTAGGTAATACATCCCCACCCATAACTTGACCCACCCGCATAGCATCGTAAATCCCCACATGATCAAGTATCATTGCAAACATCAATAAAACATCATATTAATCTCTTTCTTCATTAATCATCATATACATCATTTATTCATCATCATCATCATCACCCCAAATACCACATACCTTGCAACCGCTAGCGTTCCAAGGTCAGTCCGTACCAGCAGCATATGTGTGCTGGAAACTTCTAAGTTCCAAGGTCCATCCGCATTGGCATAAGTTCACTAAGCGTGTCCAGCTAGTATGGTACAAAGCAGAGCGCGACTCCCACTTCCATACACACTCCCGTAATCCATCCGCTATAGCTACTCCAATATAAGTCGTTTAGGTGAAAGTACAACCGGTTCCCTTCTTCTTTAGGCCCTCTTTTCACCCTCGTGGTGTCATGCATTTCGAACTCCATCTTTAGTCAAACACCACTCCATTATCCACGCACATAAAGTACAAGTACACCATGTGTTGTCATGGTTATCTAGAACCCCGACAACAAATCATCTTTGCTAGCATATCTTAGAAGGCACACTTTTCCTACTGAGCATCATCTTTCATCTAGGAGTATATCTACACCCTCCCAAATCATCATATCAATTCATCATGATCATCGTTTTATATATCTATACGTATATATGCATGCATCATAAATAAATCACTTGCATGTCATCAATAAATTAGTAGCATGCATTACAAACAATCGTTAGGCAATCATAAACACTCGTATATAGATATATCATCTTTAAAATCGTTAATACTTTCAAAATAGATTTTGTCTTCGTGCTCGGTTTTGCAAAGCAACTAAACTCACCTCAAACCGGACGAAAAGATCAGCACGAAGTTAGATCTAACAAGCTTCACACACGGATCGTTGAATGCTAGTCTCTCACACTCCAAGACACTTTTCGAGATCTCCAAAAACGAATCCGAAGTCGAAACTTAGCTTGAAATGGTAACACCACAACACCCAAGCCACGCGAACACGTAATAACGAAGCTCCAACACTAACACACACTTTCTAGGCTTAGGAACGCTCTCAAAATGGGCAGAGTAGCGGTATGGAGCAGAACAAAATGTGAGACATGAATAGAAATGAACAACTATATATAGGCCCAGAAAAGTGCCCAACGCGTCGCGTCCAGGCACTTGACGCGTCGTGTTCTGCAACATGCAAACCTGAAACACACTAACAACTGACAAATGCAACCGTCTGACACATGCCATCACACGACACGTCACCTCCGAACATTGTTCCAAATTTTCTTTCTTTTCCCATTTTTTATTCTGTTCTTTAAATAATAATACTCCATATTTATTATTATTAATAATAAACTCCATTAATATTATTTATTATTTATGCTCATGGCATGGCTATACATCTGTACTTACATCACATATACATATCATATCATACTATTCACCTTGTGCATTTATACATATTATAATTTAATAGGTGCTTACACAGCTTTGGTATACAGCTACACCACCTGCGTGGCTATATACCATAAGATTGTTCTTGGTACCAAGCAACACCTCGCGCGTACTCTGTACCAAGCTACTTTCATTGAATACATATAACATTCATATCACATAACATGGATATCATGCTGATCATTTAATGCATACTCATATGTCGTTTATACTAAAGGATTAGTATACTCACCTCAATGCTAGGATATCTGACACACAGTGCTACTCCGCCGTATCACCACACGTATGCCATTACTTATTATTGCCTACAAGAAATATACAACCAATGCACAAGCTTACAACTCTGTCGGACAAATAAAGCTAAAATGGGCCAGGCACGCCCGTGCCTTTCAATCTGGGCCCAAACATGTCCTGCTCCAACATGGGCGTACTAGGCCAGGCACGCCCGTGCCTTAACTAGGTGCGCCCATGCCCGAGTACGCCCGCACCTGATGAACAAGGGTGGTCACGCCCACCTGGCACGGCCATACCCCCAAAGGCACGCCCGTGCCCTATGAACTGCAGCAGCAGTTCGTGACTGCCTTGCTATTTTTCGACCAAAATCACATCTAAACTCAAAACAAGTGTTTTCCAGCACTTGTAAACCATGCTACAACATCTGGAACTATAAAACAACCACTACAAACACAATTACATACACCAATCAATGATTTCACCTTTGAAATCACTTCCTTGACCCAAAACACATAAAACTCAATCAAGAACACATACCATGCTACTAGGGATTACTTGGATGTTGTTATAGCTCTCTAACCTTGCTAATTTTGATCCAAAACTGCTTGGGAGGTGGCTACTATGAGAGTGGCAGGTGCAACTTGAAGTTTTGACTTTTTCTAAGTCAAACTACAAAACACGTATACATAAAAGTACTTTTCAAGAATTACCAAACGGCCCCTTAACTTATCATTTTTCAAACTGACAGTTTTAGCCCCTCTAGTTTTATAAACACCTCTAATCTTTATAACACTTAGTCAAAACGTCTTTGGAACTTTGGGGCGTTACAACTTTTCCCCACTTGGAATGATTTCGTCCCCGAAATATACTACTCAAATAACTCTGCATCACATCAAGCTGAATGCTACCGTAGCGCACTAGCAGTAGTCTTACATCTCCTCATTTCAGAATGCTATCGTAGCGCACTGACGATAGTCTTACATCACATGACTATCCGCTACCGAAGTAGACGGTATGCATCAAACTCATCATGAAACACGTACCACACGTAACATGACACTCATACATCCGAGTGTAATCTGAACCCTTTCCATGCTTCCACTGTACCTTTACAAGTTCTATCCATTTGTTACATAAACTCTTAACCCTTTCTCTCTAAAATAGCCACTGGCTGTTTTATATAACTGATCTTCTCATCCACTAACACATCTTATAGAGGAGTAACTGCTGATCTATCTGCTAAACACCCATGAAGGTGAAACCTCTCTATTACTGTCAGTCTGTATGTTACTTTCCCCATCTTTGTAATAATATCGAAGGGATCACTAAAACAGGGCCTAGCTTACCCCTTCTCGTGAATCTGCTAGCTCTCTGCCATGGTGACATCTTTAACAGCTCATAGTCCCCAACCTGGAACTCTAAAAGTGATCTCCTCTTGTTTGGACATGTTTTCTGTCTATCCTAGGCTGCTTTAAATGTTGGTATATGCCCGCTGACACGCACGGGTTAATAGCACTGCTGATGAGGTATAGGCCTATTGGGTCACACGCCAAGTATTGATTCCGGCAACACGATCAAGCAAAAGAGAGAAAAGGCCAAAATGGGTTTTGGCAGGGTGAGGCACGACCGTACCTTGTGAGGCACGGGCGTGCCTGATCCAACAGGCACGGGGGTACTGGCCTTGGGCTGAACCGTGGTCTGTTGGGCCGGCACGACCGTGCCATATAAGGCACGGGCGTGCCCGTACGTTGTAACAGCAGAATCAACAGTCTTAAACACTCATTTTAATGGGATTAAAGTGTAGTTAATGCCTGTTAATTGAGCTACGGTTTTGTGAGCTTTTGGACTAACTTGTGAAGGACACTTGGTGTTAGTTCATGAAAAATTCTCTCTAAGTTGGTACATACACTTTGTGTTCAAGTTTCTTGAAGCAACAAAGTGTTCATTGGCATTTGGTCTTGTTGCTTTGGTCTTGCATCAACAAACTAGCATTTGGGAATCAAGATACCTTGGGGGTGGACTACACTAGAGGAGTTCTTGATTGGATTCTCACATCTTGACAAGAAGAGAGATCTTTGTGCTTTGCATTGTGGTATACCATTTCTTCTTATCTTGTTTATTTGTATTAGTTGCAATTCCATGTCTAGATTTTGGTCCATGGGAAGTGTTTGTTTGGATTGCTATGAAACTTTAATACATATATTTTGCTTCCGCTACTACTTGATTATGCCAAACAAATACCTTCATTAAACTGCTCACGTATTTGTATACTTGGTCATCAACTGTACTATCTCTGCAATACTCAATTCTTTCTGACCAACTTTACCCCTGTAAAATGGTCTTACACGTTCTACTACGCAACATCTCGTATGGTAACATACCAACACTCGAAAGGTAACTGTTATAATAAGAGAACTCAGCTAATGATAGACAGATATCCCAACTACCACTGAAATCAATAACACATGACCTAAACATGTCCTCTTGTATCTGTATATTTATCTCACTCTGTCCATCCGCCTGAAGGTGGAATACTATACTAAGGTGTAACAAAACTTCCACATCTGGATCCTATCTTTTCAAAATAAACGTCTGTCATTCTTTCTGAAGGATACACTATCTTTACTGGAACAGAATTTACATTCTTGTGAGCATGTCAATTACTTCTCATATAACATCAAACCCCCGAGGAGTTATGGGTAATCTGACAATCAAATTTACTATAACTTTCTCACTGCTTTTATATAATTTCTGTCTTTCTACTTAAAACATCAGCTACTACATTGGCTTTAGCTGGACAGTTGCTGTTAATTCTGAATCATGAGTTGGGGATTTGCTTTCATGTATCTTTAACTGGTGATAAACATAAACAATAACCTTCTTTCTATACAACCCAACCCACACTAAAAGACATCACTATAGACCACCATACCTTCTATTTCATCTGACAATGTTGATACTAGAGCATTACATCATTCATACTTAACATATCAATCACTTAATATTGATCATCATTCCTCTTGAATTCTATGCTCTCTCTAGTCAACTGGTCTAGGGGTACTGCTATCTTAGAAATGTCTAGTATAAATCATTTGTAGTACTCTGCAAGCTCAAAGAAACTTCTTACTTTTGTAAGATTCTGAGGCGGCTCCCATTTCATCACTGCTTTCACTTGGTGCTTTGACATGCCCAAACCGTGAGTATCATCTACCAAACTTTCTATGGGGTAGGGTGAAACTTTACGATTCCTTGATGTCACGGGCTAGAGCTCACTATCTTAGGTGGTGCGATCTATTTGGTGATTTCCTTATGTGACGGGCCAAAATGCACCAAAATAGAGTTAAACAAGCCTAGATATTTAATATTTAAAACTCTGCGAGATCTAGGAGTCGTGTCAGTTAGATACCATAGGTAAAGGAACTTACCTACCTAAAATAGCATGACTCGGTGTTGATGTGCCCAAACCATTCACTGAGTATGTGAAATATGGATCCTAGCATAATATTTTATCATTTACGGGTTTATTGATATATTTGGAAAAAGTTTATTTTGCAATTACTTATTAAACCAAGCTTTTATTTGTAGATTAGCAAACACCGTTACCAACATTAACAACCTCTCTCTCTCTGTTCAATCCTTGAGAAAGAAAACTCATAGGAACTAACTTTCTTGATTGGGAACACAATCTTAGGATTATGCTCAGGCACAAGAAAAAGTGATACATTCTGGAGGAGCCTGTAGGAGAGGCCCCACCTGCTAACGTAACCGTAATAGTTAGGAATGCTAATCAGAGACATTCCAATGACCTGCTAGATGTCGGTTTACTGGTGCTCGCCACCATGAGTCCTGAATTGCAGACCAACATAATGGACATTGGTGTTTATGACATGATCCAGCAGTTAAGGGACATGTTTGAGGAGCAAGCTCAAATAAAACGTTATTATGCTACTCGAGCTCTAAACGCGTGCAAGATGGCTAAGGACTTCGGTTAGTACCTACATCATGAAAATAAAGGGGTACATTGACCACCTAGAGAGACTTGGACACCTAGTACCGTTACAGCTGGCAACGAACTTGATTCTCAACTCATTGTCAGGTGATTAAAAGCAGTTTGTAATCAACTACAACATAAACAATATAGATAAGTCCATATCAAAATTACATTCCATACTAAAGACGGCTAAGTTAAGTATCGGGACCAACTCCAAGGACGTCCTGATGATGGAAAACAGGGTCAATAGGAAGAGGAAGGGGCATATCGGAAAAGGCAAGGGTCATACCAAGTTAAGCCAGAATGAACCGAAGGCCAAGGTAAACGGGAAGGGCAAGAAAGTAAAGATGAACAAGGCAATATCTAAAAACCAATGTTCAAATATAGTGAAATTGGCCACTAGAAATCGGATTGACCAAAGTATCACGAGGTAGGTGGAAAGGTCACCACCTCAGGTATTTAGTGACTTCAGTTTTTCACTTTCCAATTGTATTTTGATACGAGTGTTCTAACTTTTAGCAATTTTATTGCAGGACGTCAAGGAAAGTGAAGTAGTTCAGCAATGGGAAAGATCAATATGCAGCCTTAGATATTTAATTCTTAAAAAAAGTTCCTAGTTCATTAAAACAATTTCTTTTCTTGATAATTTGTTTTGGACTTTTATGGGGTTTTTTGAATTATTTCTTAATTAATAGCTTATTTCTATGCATGTATATTTGATTCTAACTAATCAAGGTATGACTAGAGCCTCATTAGAAAAGTCAAGGGCTGGCTTATTATAGATCCTTTTATGGATCTAATGCATGTCCTATATACCTATGAGTTAATGTTAATTGCCTTACTAAATTTGACTACTTCAGACAACAAGGTTTGTTGTAAAATTATAAAGGTTTTTTAAAAGTTATTGAAGTGGATCAAATAAAACATTTTATGAAAACTAAATCATTCTAAGTTCAGGAATGGTTAGAAACACACGAGATAATTGATATTATTTCAAGAAGACGTGTTTTCCAAAATAAAACATTGTTGACTATATAGATTATAAAAGTATTTATAATCAAGTGTATTATACACATATGTTTTTAAATAAGAATTTCAAGTATGTTATACTTGTAAAGTTTAGCAAAACCAAAAGTCCATAACTAGAATTAAGGATATATGTAAAATCCAGTTTGGTTTAATAAAATTCTGAAATTCTTGAATAAAGTCTGTGTCTAGATTTGTTACTTAAAATCGATTTCTTGACTAGTTAGTCAAAGTTTTTGACTAAGTCATGAAGATATTTTAAGTAAAAGCTAAAGTTTCATAAAAGTTAGTGAGAGCACTAAGGCCTATTAGTTCTCGAGTTTGAGAACAAGTATGAAAAAATAAGTAACATAGAGGCTAATAATGTTCAGGGAGCATAGTAAGAAATTAGCTTGTTGAATTTTAAGAAAATATATAATTGACGGGAATTTTGAAGGTTTTTCAAAATAGTTAGTATTTGCTATAAAACTATATCCCGAGAAAGAAATGTAATTTTGAGAGTTACTCAAAGTGATTATTAGGAGTATTGTGCCAATTTTAAGTCAAGTCTTGACTTAACGAGATGTCACAATTATATATGTTAAAATTCAATGTCGATATAATTAATATAAGAGAAGTTGGTGTTGTAATAATAAATGAGATATTTACTATCTCAGAGACGATATTAGGTAAAGTGTTAAAATACTAGTAATCTAATTTCAAGTTTACAAGTATTGTAAACAAATTCTATTCTTGAAATAGAGGGTATTATCTACATAGTAACTAAGTGTAACGTTCCAAAGTTTAGACATTTATTACTAAGCGTTGTATTTAATATGATGTATTAATTAGTGATCCGGTTGGAGTGGATGCATATTTAATTGCTCTTTTGCTATATTTGTTTGTGTATAATTTATAAGAATCTATAAGTTTGGTGGTAATTTGTTAAAAGAAAGGAGTTTGATGACTTATGCCTAAAACTAAATTAGGAACGTTAATTAAGAGCGCTTAGAGCCCGATTGGGACTTACAACCCTTTAATGTGAAACTGTGTGTGCTAGTGTGTGTTCTGAGTGCGCCGAGAAGGAGAAAGCAGGAGGAAGACGATTTTGATGAAGAATTCTTTGGAATTTCAACTGCACATTACTTTCAAATAAGTAGCTAATCCTTATGTGTGATGATTTTCGAATTCAATTGCTGAAATGTGAGATTTTAGAATGGAAGTGCCGTACGTTTGCGAGTGTCGATGAAACCGAATGGAAAATAGATAAATTGAATGGTCATATGTTGTTAAAATGTAGAATTGATTAATAGGGTGTATAGAAACATGTTTGTGATAATTATGATGCAAGAAACTTGAATTAAAACTAAGTTTGTAGGCTGTTTGATGATTTAAGTTTGATAAAAAAGTATTTGTGGTGATTTACGATTCTGATGAATGAACCGTGAATCAAGTTTTCGATTGAACAACATGATTTTTGATTTAGTGGAGTGATTTACGATTGAAGGGTTGATTCGCCACTGGGCTTGAGTCCCCTTTGTGGTTTTCGATTCTAGGCCTTCGAATGGAGCCTTGATTTACGATTTCCTAGGATTTGCGATTTGGTACTTGGATTTTGAAGGTTTTTGATTTGTTGATTTGCAATTGGGGCTGTTGATTGTGATTTACGGTCGCTAGTTTTCGATTGTGTTTCAAGGGGCATCCAAGGTTTTTGATTGAGGAATTACGATCCGTGAATTGCAATGGTTTACGATCACATGATTTGTGATTTGGGAAGAATCGAAACCTAGGGAGGTTTTCGATTGCTATTTTGCGATTGGTGGGGGATCGTAAATCAAGATGATTTGTGATTCGCAAATTGTGATTGCATGTTTATAATTCTTTTGAAGGTGGACTAGTGGTTTATGATTGGGTTATGTTTGTTGGGTGTTATGTGAGCTTGGTTGACTTCGCGAGGATTTTTTTGGATGACTACCTTATCTGAACTTGAGTTGAGTTCAATATTTTCTAAAACTGAGTACGAAGACAAAATCGTTTTGGAAAGACTTAACGACTTAAGATGACCTTAACGATGTATACGATTGACTCTATTAAATCATTGTTATGATGTGTTTATTATATACTTAAGGATGTTATATGATTGTCTTTTATGTTGTAAATAGATAACAATGAGTATTTTATGATGACTTGGGGTGGGGGTAGACACAATCTTAACATGTAACGATGATGCCTAGTAGGAAAAGCGTGTCTTCTAGGATTTGCTAGCATGATGATGTCTAGTTTTCGGGTTTTCTAGAAAACCTTGGCATCACATGGTGTACTTGTGCTTTAAGTGCTTGTAGACTAGAGTGGTGTTTGACCGACGAAGATGAGGTCAACACGCATAACACCCGACGGTGGAAGGAGGGCCCAGTGATGGGGGCACTGGTTATACTTTCACCTTAACGTCCTATGTCGGAGTAGCTATAGCAGATAGACCACGAGAGTTGGAGTACAAGTGGGAGTCGCTCCCCGCTTGGTACTAGACTTTCCGGGCACGCATAGTGAACCTATGCCTGTGCGGACAAACTTCAGAACTTAGCAGTTGCGGGCACGCATGTGGTACTTATGTGGACGGACTTTGGGACTCTAGTGGTTGTCGGGCATGCATATGGTGTTTGGAGTAGTGATGGTAAACAATGTATGATGATAGACCCCAATTAAGAACGATGTATTCCATGATCACTAACTATGAATAGAGATGAAAGATGAAAAAGATGATAACAATGTAAATATTTGATAACGATGTTTAATGATGTAATGTGATGTACTTAAAGATGTTTCATGATGATACTTGATCATGCGGGGTATGCGATACTATGCTGGTGGGTCAGGATGCGGGTTGGGAATTATTACCTTTAAACCTATTTTATGATTGTTTAAAAGCGTGATTTTGTTAAACTTATTGCTGACTCACGAGGCGTAAGCTGACACTTGTTTCTTGAAATGTGTCTTGTACTCATGCATGTATCATAGGAGCGCGTGGCCTAGTGAGCGAGTGTGCCGCGGGGTAGAGATAGTATATGATGTTTTATTTATTGTTGAGTCAACTTATGGCTAAAACTAAAAACGATTGTTTAATATTTATTGCGATGGTTGGACTACGTTGTAATGTAGTGGTTTTGAACAATGATATTTAATGGTTGTATCTGTTAGCATTTAATGAAGATGAAAATTAATTCCATTGTGACGTTTTTAAAAAAAGGGTTATGAATTTTTGAAACCACGGCATTAGAAGTTGGTACTAGAGCTCGGCTGTGAGGGATCTGAGTACCGAGTCCGGTGCTTAGAATCACAACCTAGCTCGAGTAGGATAACTGGGTAGGGGATGTGAGTGAGATAGTTGAAGGGAATGGAGAACTACATGGAAAATGTAGCTGCTGAACGGTCATACCGACCCTAGGGGGACATGGAAGCGGAGAGCCAACGGCTCTCAACACCCCAAGGACTGCATATGTGCATAACAACCATACTACACATAGCACCAACAATAAGATATGGATTGCTGAGTTAGAAAGGGTGTTGAAAGAGAAAGACGATGCGTTGAAGCAGCAAAGTAAGGAATTGAGCCAACTAAGGTAGGCCATGCGAGACACGGGAATACTGGGAGACAAACTGACTCCTAATACTCATGTTGAGGCAGAGGCTGACAGTGAAGATTATGCTAGTTATGGCCTTGGTCACCTGTTCTTGTGGGGAGCACTTTCAAGATTATAATACCCATAATTTTGTAAATTATAAAATATATATTATGCAAGTCTAAATGAGAATTAGTAAAAGTATGTGTTTTGTTGATATTTATTTGCTACCATTGTGTTTGTGTGTTATAAACTACAATTGGTAAATAAATGTAAAGGGAAAGATAGAGCAAGGACCAAACATGTAAATATGTGTATAAATAAGTGTTGACTCCAATAATTGGAGTCAAGAAGAGTTCCTAAAATCTGGAGAAAATCGCGGGATAGAGAGAGAGGGTTCTAGAGTGCTAGTTCAAGGGGAAGAAGAAGAATCAAATAGAAAATTTGTTGGTCCAAGTGTGTGTATTCAAGATTTGGGTGTTTGTTCTCCATTTCTTCATCTTTGGCTTGGGTTTTGAAGCAAGAAGGAATTGCTCAAGTTAGATTGGCTAATCAAGTAAGTTCTAAACTTATCTTGTGTTTGATTTTAAGTATTGGTTGATGTTTGTGATGATTTATAGTTGGTTGTGTTGAAAATATGAGATCAACTTGGCAAATGGGTCAAAAATTTGGAAAGAAGTGGTAGGTTAGGGTTGTGATGATTGATGGTGTTATAAGTGTCGATTTTTGCTGTTATGAAGTTACTTTGGATGAATCTTGAGCCTTTTGTTTGATATTATCATGTTTGGTGTTGAGAAAAATGAAGTTTTGGGGCTGGAGCAAAGAAAAGCCTCAAAGGTTACTGTTTACGCGGGCTCGC
Organism: Drosophyllum lusitanicum; assembly: GCA_032274825.1. Lineage (NCBI taxonomy): Eukaryota > Viridiplantae > Streptophyta > Magnoliopsida > Caryophyllales > Drosophyllaceae > Drosophyllum > Drosophyllum lusitanicum. Next base: position 14,307 of record JAUEJL010085632.1, read on the forward strand.
AGCGCGAGCCCTATGCCTCGCGGCGCGAGGTCCTGTTTTGGCGATGGTCATTTTCCAAAGATTTTCTCCCAGAGCGAGCCAACCTGTCTCGCGGCGTGAGACCCCCTGAAACCTCCAAAATGTTGGTTTTGACCCTATTTGACCTTGTATTTGATTTGGGATTGTTTCTAGTGGTTATGGAGAGTTTATAGGGAGTCTTAAAGACCCGAAAAGAGTGTTTAAGTCGTGTTTTGAGTCTATGCTCTTATGGAACCTCAATGTTTGGTTAACTTCACTAAGTTAACATTATGTTTGTGATATTAGGACCTTGTTGCAAGTGATCTAGCATTGATTTTGGATTAGAAGTGATCCTCATCACTTCAAATAGGTGAGTTGTGCCCTGCGGATACACAAACTGATTTTAAACGTGCAAGTCATCAATTGTTTCTTATGTACTATGTTTTATGTATATATATGGCATCAATGTGAATTGTTA
>JAUEJL010085643.1:0-14781 GCA_032274825.1 Drosophyllum lusitanicum
AAAGCAGAGAGAGTGTTAATTTGTAAACAAATGAAAGATTTGTTATCAGTAGAGAGAGAATGATAATTTGTAAAAAACAGAGACTAGAAAGAAATTGAAAATTAAAAAAATACAATTTTCAAGCTGTTAAGTACGATTCATCTGGCAAAATCAATATATCCAATTGCCAAAGATTCAAGATGTTCGTGAAGATTCAAGATTTCAAGTCCTTTCTTAAAATTGGGTCAAAGATTGTTATATGGATTTTCGCATATCATTGATGATTGATGACATTGCCCAAGTAAAGATACGAATCAGACATCCTGTTGTGCTTAGGTAAGGTCAGTTGGTTATGGTTGTAAATCACTCATTTGGTTTCATGTGGACTTGCATTGAGTTTCACACCGGTGGAGGATATATATAGTTGTCGAGGCAATGGTGTTTGTAAGTTTAAACATGATACTCTCTAGACTGATATTCTTGAAGGGAAAATGATGTGTGCAGCTGGAAGCATATATGAAAGGTATGTTTTCACACTTACAAACATTTAGTAATTGATGAAATGACTAACATACCCCTTATTTAAAGTGTTTGTGAATGAAGAACCTAAGATATATTCTTTTTTTCAAAACCAAAATTTTATAACTACAACATATATCCACAACTCTGTTACTAAAAGGTGCATAAACAAATTACAAAACAAGTAGATTCTAACTATTATTTCCTTTTTGTACAAGCACTATCGTTTCTCCGGGATCGATTTGTCACCTTGGTCAAATATCTTCATGACTAATTAAGATATGGTTATGCTCCTCATCGGTTTCTCAAGCTAGTCATGTGTATACAAGTAACTAGTGAACCTGCATTTATGTAAATATAAGCGCGCAGTGGCATTGCTTCTATGAGTGTGGATAGTTGCTTTTAGCTGTACATGTCATTTTCAATATATATATATATATATAAATAACTAGCGAACTTGCATTTATGTAAAAAGAAGAGATTGAATGCTTTGTTGGGGAGTGGAAACTAGGGGTGTGCATGGGGTGGTTTGAGACGGTTTTAAGCTCAAACCAAATCCAATTAGCTAATTTCGGTTTTAGGTTTTTGAAACCTAATGGTTTCAGTTTCTATCGATTCCGATTTTGATGGGTTCTAGTTATTAACGGTTCGGTTTCTGTTTTAAAACTGAACCCACCTGGTTTTCAACATTAATATATAATTTTCTGCACTAATCTTCATTTTTTCAGCACTAAATTCCATTTTAGCACAAATATTTAAAATATAAACATATTTTGTATAATATAATCATACTATAAATGTCGATCTAAAAAGGAGTAAATGACAAAGGAAATGAAAAGTTATTGAAAATAGTTTTTAAACCTTAAAATATTTAATGAGCTTTATTGATTTTTATTTAATAACTATAAAACTAAAAAATATATATAATATATTAAATATTAGTGGGTCCGTTTCTTAATTAAACGGTTTCTGGTTAAATCGAAACCAAACCCATTAATTTTTTCAAAATTTAAAACCGAATCATCGATTTTAATATTATTTCTATTTTAATAGATTGGTTTTGATTTTTTGGTTTGTATGCCACGTCAAATCATACAAATTCCAAGTTGCTTGATCAAGAAAGTCTCGGAGATATTTCGATATCAGTATATCACCTCGTCATCCCTCTTCACTAGGTTCACATGATCTGTCTGTCTAACCACACAACTCATTTACATACCCCCTAAATCTCGAAATCAAGCCACAGAAAAACCCTAATCCACCAGAGGTTCGTCTAGATTTTACTAGGAATATTTTGTTTTACTAGGGTTTTTCTTCTTCTTCTTCATCAGTCACTCATCTATCTACCACTCTATTTGTGTTTTTGCTGTTTCAATTTGAGGTGTATCTTATGGGGTGAAGCGCCAGTTATTCCATATTTGCTTTGCTTCTTATGGAGTGGGACAGTAGCAGTTCTGATCTGAGTGGAGACGAGGAAGGGTTTTTGTTGAACGATGGTGGTCCCCTGCCGTTTCCCGTTGATAGCTTGCTTCAACCGGGTCAGTGTGGTTTTGTCGTGTCGGATGCGTTGGAGCCTGATCAACCCATCATTTACGTCAATTCGGTCTTCGAGATGGCCACTGGGTATCGCGCTGAAGAAGTCCTTGGTCGTAATTGGTGAGTATTTTTTCAGTTTAGCTGCTTGAAATCACTTAAATTGAGTTGTTCTTTTGTATGTAGTTCTTTAATTTTAATGCGTTTTTCATTACCAGATAGGAAAAAGTTTAAGTTCGTTCTTGCTATCGTCGGGTTTTGCTTTATTATATCCACTTTAAGCTTATGGGTGTAGGATTCTAGCACTGTATCACAATCACCCAGGATTTTGGCAGGATATTATAGTTTTGATGCTGGATAGAATGTACAAGAGATGTGTTTTGCTGATAATGGAAGAAACTAGGCTTCAACTTGGAAAAAAGTCAAATGACTAGGAATTGGATCGCACATAAGAGCTAATATAAGCGTGAACTTGTTCATAAGATTAAAGACAAACCTCTCAAATAGCTATCCAGCAAAAGGATAAACAATTGGCAAATGACTATAAAAATAAGTTATATGGCTAAGAATGGATGAATAAGATTAATAATTTTAGTAGCAACTAGAGTAAGTATCAGTCATCCTTACAATAAAGTAATAATTAGAATATGCTTAGGATAATTGCCTTGACAATCATTAAAACTAAGCAGGACCATGATATCTTCTCTGCACTAACAATGATGCTTAACTTCATGATTTTATTAATGTTATCTAGGCAAGATCATGGGAAATTTTTTTCTACATGTGTAGGCTGTAGTTTGATAAAAAAAACTTTTGAATTATACACTTTATACATGAGTTATTAAGATGCTGGATGCCTGGATAAAATGTACAAGAGATGTCATTTGCTGATAATGGAAGAAACTATGCTTTAACATGGAAATGAGTGAAAAGACTAGGAATTTGATTGCACCTAAGATAAGCGTGAACTTGTTCATAAGATTAAATAAAAACCTCTCAAATAGCATTGCAGCAAAAAGGACAAACAATTGGCAAATGAGTATAAAAATAAGTTATATGGATAAATAGAATATGCTTAAGGATAATTGCTGTGACAATTATTAAAACTGAACTAGACCATGAATCGTCTCCACACAAACCATGATGCTCAACATGTTCATGATTGCTATTAATATTATTTGGGCAAGATCATGGAGTAGTATTCTAGGGTTATGTATTCTCATCAGATAATCTGTCATGCATGTATAGACTAATAAAAAACTTTTGAAATGTACATGAGATATTAAGATGTATTATGTTGTATGATTGTGATAGACCACTTGGGAAATGTTTTCAGGTTGTCTTATATTGATGATGAGTATTTAGGACCTTTTGTTTCTAAGCATCTAGCATAGACTGTATGGTGAACACTGTTATGACTTATGAGTAGTTCTCCTTTCGTTATAATTGAAAATACTCAAAGATCTGTAAAACAATAATTCTCAAATATAATCACCCCTTATTCGCAATAAAAACCTATTAAGAGTATAGGGAGTGATCACTCCCAAGTTCCACCACGCCTGACCACTGCCAAGTCAGCTTTTGATAGATAGAAACTAACAGGGATTGAAAACAGTAGGAAGGGAAAAGGGAAAATTGTATTGATTGAAATAGTCAGATGAACAAGATAACAATCAGAAAGGTATTTCCATGGAGGAAAACCCTCTGCCCAAGCAACAGCCGTAACAAACTAGAGAGAGTACCAAAATCACGCCCTTGTTAAATCACTACTTTTATTTATAGATTTCCCAGCAGATAACTAACTCACGTGACTAAGCATGTGCCTCCTTTCCTTTCCTTCTTTTATAAACAATCTAGTCTTTTGGCCCAGTGGGCTGATCCATAACAGTTGGGCCCATGGAACTTTCTTTATCAATGCCGCCATCTGAAAGAGCAGGCTTGTCCCCAAGCCTGAAATCTGGGTATTGCGACTGAATCAAGACCTTATCCTCCCAAGTAGCATCATCAGTAGTGCCACAGTCCATAAGATGATGTGTCACTCCCTCCAAAACAGCTTCTCGGACCAACTTATCACACAACCCACCACTCAAAAAAATAAATAAATAAAAAATAAAAAAAAGAAAGAAGAAAATTCACCGACCATGCCTCCCCTCCTGCGTTCTCTATACGACGCCACCACCTCGTGCTGGTGTCGTAGCCTCTCACCATGGCGTTCTTTCACAAGCTGCCCCCACCACGTCCCCATCACGTCCCCTCCCTTTGTGCTAAAGTTCAAAAGACTTGCCTTTTAACATTTATTTGAGTCTTCATGGCGAACAAATTGAACATGGTATATTAAAAGTTAAACCTTAATTGAACAAATACTTAATTTGAAAGAAGCTTCTTTTATCAGTGCCAATTTAGCCCTTCTTACTGTCTTGTTATCTCATTAAGCTTTGAATCTGTCTAGACTCTCTAGAGTTTCTGCACCCCTTCCCCATCATCATGATTCTAACGTTCATTTTTTTTAGTTCTAAAGCCATTTTCCGTCCTCAAAACTCTCAAATATGGGGTGCTGTGTTTACAAAGATATTAGTTACTAAATTTTTATAGATTCCATTCCATTTTCATATATAATTAATTTAAACTAATGAGAACTGGTCCAAATACAATGGTGGTACTTGCTCTACAAATTTGGGCTGCTTTTGGTAATGGTCTTCAGATTTAGCCTAGTTTTCGTTACCTTTGCACTGGAGTAGTTTACATTTTGTGAGCAAGATCCACCGGTGATTCAGTTATTTTACTTGTGTTAGCAATTAAAACGATTCCTGCTCATTGAACAGGAATTTAGTTATTTTTATTATTTAACTTGATTAACTTCTTATATTTATGCCAAACTTTGTTCAATGTTCATATTACTTGCATCAACTTTCAGTAACACTTTGATAGGGTCTGTTTGGAGTTTCGAATGTGTGCTGCCTATCTGAGAGGATAATGGAAGTTAACATTCGTTAATGAGGAATTAGGGAGCATCCCACATTACTTGTTTGTCCCAAATGTCCATCTATATATTTCTTTTTTCCTTTTTCTTTTTCAGCACGTAAGAATTTTTATAGAAGTCTATTTGTAACAATAGAAAACAATCCTGATTTGACTTTATAGTTCCTAGTCTCTAACATAACTTTATGTAATTTTTGATAAGAAAAAATCTTTAGATTGTTATTTCTAATTCATTGTAGTAGTACATATTGACATTTATCTTTTAGGGGTTCTTTGTCTTCCAAGTTGTAGTTCTTGTTTTACAGTTTGTTGATAATATTTTATATTTAATCCCTTATTAGCATATATATACATTTAGGAAAAATTCTCTAACTAATATTTTTATTTTCAAAGAGCTTGTTAAGATGTATGGGAAGTTGCTGTGTCATGATTTGAGTTAATTTGCTGAAATTATGAGTTGGCATAGATGCTTTAGTGAGTTTATAACTTTATATTTTTCATTTTTTTTGGTTTTCTATTTTTCTACTAAAGTGATTGATATTATGTGAGTTTGTTGTTATTATTCTACTTTCTACATCTGTATTTCCTTTTAGGCTTGTTGATAAGTAGCATGCACTTCTTCTTTCCTGTAAGGACTATACAAAACGGTCAAGCATCACAAGTGGCTCAACATAATTAATGGTTTAGGGTGATATAATATAGATGAAAAAAGGATCAACAATAAGAATAAGTTCATTTGTACCTAGTTGAGGTTAAATAAGTTGAATTATTAATTTATAATTGATGAAAGACTTACCTTGTTTCATTTGGGGTTTCATTCTCTTGCCATACATTTATTTTTTGTGACTGGGGGGATATGATGCAATAACAGCTGTTACTGTAGGTCATTAAGGGGCTGAAATTGAGAAATTCCGTTTGAGCGATAGATGAGCATGTTTATTTCCATGGCCCGATTCATCATTTAGTTTCTCGTTATTGTTGAAGATAGCCTTCATACTCGTTACTGTTTAGTGCATTTTAAGTGAGTTCTTTTTTACAGTAGGAGGTTCTCTTTATTTCTATGCTGACACATGACAGCTTAGAAAAAGAGTATTTAAACCATAAAGATCATCTTATTCGCAACATGTGTGAAAACCCTAATAATGATGAATAAAATGGCTAATTCTAAAAAGAAATAAAGAAAATTCTATAATAATAAAGAAAGAACAGACATCTACAAGTCTATAGCAAACAACTGAACCAAAATAACAACAAAATCAGAAGATGCAACTATATAATTTATTAATTTCTCAATGTGGATCAATAAGAAGCAATTTCCTTTTCTGCTAGTAAATTTTCAGATTCAATTTTGTCGTATATTATAATATTATGTTTACTGGAGTTCTTTAAAAGCACTGACAATTTACTATTGTTATTTATCATACTACTCTCTGTATTATGAGTAACTAAGTTCTCTGATTTGTGGGACCCCTTGGCAGCCGGTTCTTGCAGTGCAGAGGTCCGTATGCAAAAAGAAGGCATCCATTGGTGGACTCTAATATAGTTTCAGAAATTAGAAGATGCCTTGATAATGGTAACGAGTTTCATGGAGAACTTTTAAATTTTAGAAAAGATGGTACCCCATTAATGAACAGACTACGTCTGACCTCCATATACGGTGATGATGATGAAATAACACATATCATTGGTATACAGTACTTTACTGAAGTAGATATTGACCTGGGCCCACTTGCCGGATCTGCAATAAAGGGAACCATAAAAACATCTGACTTATTCTGTTCAAGTCTTTTGTTTTCTTGTATAACTCCAAATGAGAGCCGCAATTCTACTCGTGGACTCTGTGGGATTCTACAATTGACAGATGAAGTGATTTCTCTTAAAATTCTTTCACGGTTGACACCGAGAGATATTGCATCTGTTGGATCTGTTTGCAGCCGGTTATATGAAGTCACCAAGAACGAGGATTTATGGAGAATGGTTTGCCAGAATGCATGGGGAAGTGAAACAACTAGAGTACTCGAGACGGTTCCTGGGGCTAAGAGGTTGGGTTGGGGACGGCTGGCTCGGGAGCTCACAACTCTTGAAGCTGCTGCTTGGAGGAAGCTAACTGTTGGCGGTGCAGTTGAGCCGTCCCGCTGCAATTTTAGTGCATGTGCAGTCGGGAACCGTGTGGTTCTATTTGGCGGGGAGGGAGTCAACATGCAGCCAATGAACGATACCTTTGTTCTGGACTTGAATTCAAGCAAACATGAGTGGCAGCATATCAAAGTGGGTTCACCACCCCCTGGTCGTTGGGGTCATACCCTTTCATGCGTGAATGGTTCCAATTTGGTCCTGTTTGGCGGCTGTGGGCGGCAAGGGTTACTTAATGATGTGTTTTTATTGGATTTGGATGCTAAACATCCGACATGGCGTGAGATTTGTGGTTTGGCTCCTCCGCTTCCACGTTCATGGCACAGTTCCTGCACCCTTGATGGGACAAAACTGATTGTTTCTGGTGGGTGTGCAGACTCGGGCGTCCTCCTTAGCGACACTTTTTTACTTGATCTATCAATGGAGAAACCCATCTGGAGAGAGATACCTGTATCGTGGACCCCACCTTCTCGTCTCGGTCACACTTTATCGGTTTATGGTGGAAGAAAAATCTTGATGTTTGGAGGTCTTGCAAAGAGTGGGCCCCTTAGGTTCCGGTCAAGTGATGTATTTACAATGGATTTAAGTGAGGATGAACCGTGTTGGAGATGTGTAACCGGGAGTGGAATGCCGGGTGCCGGTAATCCAGGTGGCAGAGCTCCTCCTCCTAGGCTTGATCATGTGGCGGTCAGCCTTCCTGGTGGAAGAATACTTGTGTTTGGAGGGTCGGTTGCGGGTCTCCACTCGGCATCACAGTTGTATATTCTCGACCCGACTGAGGAGAAGCCCACATGGAGAATATTGAATGTTCCTGGTCGGCCACCGAGGTTTGCTTGGGGGCATAGTACATGTGTTGTTGGAGGTACACGGGCTATTGTTCTTGGAGGTCAAACCGGTGAGGAATGGATGCTAAGTGAGCTTCAAGAGTTATCTTTAGCGAGTTCCGTCATCTAAAATAATAATACAACAATAATAATATACCAAGAACCTGTCACAAGATGATTCGAGGGGATTTCTTGGCTTCTCTTATTAGATAACTCGAGCATCGTGTTATAAACTGCTTTGCAGCATTGGTGTGGTCAGCACTTGTGTGGCTTGTGGCATGATGGATGCTTCAACAGATTGACCCAAACGAGGTACTACAATTTTTGTCAGATTTGTGCAGAAGTCTTCTTGATTAGTACCCACTTTGGATCGGTGCATCATTTTAGGTTAGCATGATCTCGTAGGTCTTAGACGCCTGATATAAACATAGATCTCAGTTTCGGCATGTACTCTGAAACCTGAAAAATAATAAAAACTAGGACACTGAAAGAAGATGGTGTTTGCTGTGCTTGTAGTTGTATATAAGAAGAAAGCAATTTGTTTCTTTTTTTAGCCAGTTTCTGTTTCTTACACGGACTGCTGCATTCTCTTCTTTGTGGCCCCCTTTTTGGTATATTTTTAGCTGGAATGTTACGGTTGTGATAATCATGAGGAGTGAGCTTTAGCAGCTTCGTTTCTTAGACATTTTTATTACGTACATATAGAGAATGAGTCGAGTCCAAGCCTAGTACTTATCGAGCCAACTCGTTTACAATTTTTTAACAACTCGTTTTGAGCTCGGGACCGGCTCGTTTAGGCTCGGTTGTTATTTTGAACTTTTCATGGAAAGAATATATATAAATATAAAATAATGATATATAAAATATTAAAGCCCATGTATCAATCCAACAGATTAAAAAAAAGCCTACGAGTATACGACTACGTGCCTAACTGTTTGCATAAACTATGCATAAGTAATTCGTCACATATGCAATGCAAGAGGAGACGGGCTGACAAGCTTTCCAATAGATTTCTGTATTGACTATCATTTGCGTAGGAAGTCATCCCGTTTGAAGTGAAATTGAACAAGACTGGGCTTGTGTAGGACCCCGACTCTTGTGCGGTAGTTTCAAAGAAGCAAGGTTAGTAATAGTGGTGAAATCGAACTATATTTATGAATTTCGGAATCTTGAAATTGATCATGTATATGATGTTTAAGCGTGACTGTCGTGTTGAGTCAATTGCGAAATCAACAAGGTTTAGGGACAATCTGCGAAATGGATATGCATGAAACTTTGTAGTTTCATGTATGCGAAATCAATCATATATGTGATGTTTAAGTGCGCGGTTTCATGCGTTGAAACTTGATTATGGATTTGTGGCCAGCCTGTGGGTTTCATGCGAAACTGATATGGAATATGGTCTTCAGGTTTACGTGATCAACTTTCATGCCACTTGAAAACGTTCTATCATGTGTGATTATGTTGTTAGGGAGATTGTATTTTCACTTATGAAATTGATTCATTCACGGAAGGTACAATATTACTGAAATAATGTTATAAGTTAGTGGAATATATATTTTTCTTTAATGAATCAATTTTACAAGTGAAAGTATGATATACCTAATTTACAAATATCATATCTATCTTATTTAACATTTCAAAATATTTAACCAAATTCTTACCTTTATCGTTTTGAAATATTTTATAATCATTTTAATTTTTTTTAATAATAACCAATAAGGATTTGACCATATTGCCTATAACTGTAACAGTAATGGTCGATGACATTTACAAGAAATATAATCACGTATCTTCGTACCATGATACTATGTTCCTAGCATCAAATATAATCACGTATCTTCGTACCATGATACTATGTTCCTAGCATCATGTTTGCCTCCGCTCGTGTCTACGATGATTCCACGTTGACGCTACTTGTCACTATTCTTTTAAAAATTTCATGTCTCACGTTTTATAATTATTTAACATATTTTTATTAATATTAATATTTGTTATTTTTTAAAAATCAATCCGTAAATAATCTAATTTAGTAAATACATAATGGTACAAAGCCAAAGGCGAAAGTGGTAAAATAATTTTATTCGTTAGGGAACATTGCAGTAAAATAATTGATCGACCAAACATTCCATCCAGTAAACCAATATCCGAAGCCATATCCAAAGCATCTATGTGAAGCTGTTGCAGCACATCGGCAAGCTTCAGAGTTCCCTGTTGCTTTCGAATCAAACATTCTCGATTTAATCAAAACCAGCAAGAACTCGATTCCTTTTCCCACTTTTTGTTTCGAAAGTTCGATCAAACTTTACCTAAAAGCTTTCCTCTTTCTTCTTCAAGTTGACGATAATGCCGATTGAAAACCAACCGCCAAAACCTCCGCCGGTGATCGGAAAGATCGGCTATTACACCGTATTCGTTACTCCTACCGCTAAATCTTCATCGGAACCATCTTCCGTCAGGGATTCCGATTCTCAGAAGAAAAACAACTCTTCTCCTGTTCAGCCGCCGCCAGTTCAATACCAGAAGACCGCTTCGTCATTCGGCTCAAAGTTTGGTTTCTTTTGGGACGCCATTGCGACTCTTCAGAATGGTAATTTTCTTAATCGTTTCGATTTGAATTCAACTGATTTAGAGGGAAATCGAATGCAGTAACTGTGTCAGACATCCTCTTATTTTACGGAATTCAGTCCAGATTTGTTTTTGTAGTTGTTCATTTTCTTCGTAATCTTTGATGAAATTTTGTGCAATTTTTTGTCCTTTTGTTTAAGATGTTCTTTATTTTGTTAATGTGCATCTAGATTGTCTTAAATTTCAGTTTCTGAGGACAAAAGAAAGATAACAATAACAAATTGACCAGATTTGAAGTTTAGAATTCAGTACATGCTAAGAACACTCTATAAACAAACTCTAAGACTGTTTCCAGAATGGTTACACACACACACACACTCAGATTGGAAACATTATCTTGTATAGCACAGCTTTACTTTGGTTGTTTGAAAGTGGAAGATTGACCGAAAAAAGGCAGACAACACGAACAAAAGAAGATGTGGCAAATGCCTAATATAAGTATTTTGATGCACGGATGTAATAAATGATTCAAACAATCTATAAAACATAATCCACCTCAAATGAGAGGATATAAACACATTGATCCAAGGGTTTGCCCTGGTGTTAGTGTTTCAAGAAGCCAGTCTGTTCGATTAACTATCTGAAAAGAAGCCAGTCTGTTCAATTACTTAAATCATTTATGTTCACGCTTTCTGTTACAGTGCATTCAAGTCTCGATGACTATCTGGCATATTGGTTTGGGCTGAATCAATCAAAATATCAGTGGGCTTTGGATGATTATTATGAAAACGAGAGCATGGTAAGTTTTTCTGATACAGAATTTCCTGAGACTTGTTATAATGATTTATTGTTATTTTGCCTTTCATGTATGGTGTTGGCGGGGTGGTTCCAGCATTGCATGCAACGGACCTTATCTTTAAGCCTGAACAATTTCTTAATTACTAACCAATTTATTTGTCCGCTCAGCGGTTTTCATATTCAAAACAAATTGTGGATTCACTACAACTTCTTATAAAATCATTGCATCTGTTATTGTAAAACACTAAATAGCATTCAAGTATATATTTATGTATTTTGTGAAAATGTTTTTTACTGTCTTACCAACATTCAAGACTGTTTTACCTAATGGGTTACTTGTTCTTTACTGTTTTACCAACATTGAAGACAACTTTCCAAACTTGGTTAAGTAAAATCCTGGTACATTTAGTTGAGGCAAGATATGACATGACACAAGTCCACAACCCAACCCCAAATTAAACGGGTTGAGTACAGGCTAGACAGGTTAGAGACTTAAGAGTCATTAACTGGTCGACATGGCTCACCCCATTAGTAAACAGGTTGGGTTTCAGTTGACCTCCCTAACCTTTTTCCAACCCGCCAACCCATTTAAAAATGTTAAATGTAAAATATAGAAAACTATGAACTATATTTTAGTTTTCCAAAAATCCAAAAGTTTATCGTATATCTTCAAAGTATTTACCATTGGTTCTGTTTATACCATAAAACTTACTGTGTACTTCCAAAATATTCTGATGCTCGCCTTGTAATAGTTATCATGTACTTTTCGCTTTTTGTTCGGGTCGTAAATGGGTTGACAGAGTTAACCTGTTCTTGATTCCTTCTTGGTTAATAATGCTTATTTCTATGTCCCACATGTGGTTTCATGTGAGCAATTCAAGTCTTATATGTATTGAAAGGCCTTGAATGTGAAATCAAGCCTTTAAAACTTGCATTTTTTACCCCAAAATCTTTACTCTTCTATAGCATACAGACATACAGTTGTGGGGTGATATTCTATGTGCCCCCTTTAGCTGTTATCGATAATCTGCCGCATGTCATTTGACAGTAGATATGGTAGACAAAGTCCTATTGGTTTGATTTTTGATTCATGTGTAACATTGTTAATTTCAGGAGAAGGTTGACACAGGAGCTAAAGATATATCCGCCAAACCACAAAGTGTATAACTTGCTTGTTGTGTAGGTAATTACGTTGTTTTCTGCTTTCTACTTTCACTTGGCTTTAGCATTTGATGATTACCAAAAGGACCAATACACTATTGCCCATTTGCGACAAATCTTGATATCCATTAGCAATTGAGAATTTTAACAGTACTAGCATAATGGACTAAAATGTCTTAATTCACTTGTGGTAATTATGTTTCAAAGTATCTGAAAAGTAAAGTATCAAATTGGCTAAGTGGTTTCTCTTTTTTTGTAATAAACCTGTACTTTATTTATTCTACTTTCATTTTCTTTATATGATAGGTTCTGAGAAAGCGCACCTCCGCTAAGATTGTTCACAACGTCTATGTGTCAAAACATCATCACTGGTAACTTTCATTGGTTGTATCAGATAAATCCTTGGGTAATCTGATCATGATTCTTTTAGTATAGCAATTTCATAGTTATTATGTATTACCTTAGCAACCGTCAAAGATAGTCTAATGGCGTGACTTCTTGTTTCATCTGTAATTCAAGTTCCAGTTAAAAGCCCTATTTCATGAACGAAAGTTATTTACTGTCCGATTGTGCATTTATTATCGTGTTCTAACTCGAGGGACAGACCTTTTGTGTTTTCTGTTATGATTAAATCAGTGTCTTAGTTCAATGAAGGTTGGCATGCTTTTCCAGAATTGTTAACAAAGGCAACTGGGTTATGTCAGTAAGACTCTCATTCAGGTTCATTAAGTGGTAGAATTTCGATCTTGACAACCTTGCTACGATTGTTTTCTAGAAAATTTTATTTAAGAAAATTTAGAAAATCTACATACGTATATAAATAAGTATTTTTAGAAATATTTTCATGTATACATGTTTTCAAACTTTATAGTTATATTCTGGAAAAAGAAACAATTTCATTTTATAAGTTTGGTCAATGTTTTTCAATTTATTTCGACCCATTCAGTCCACAACCATCTCCTAGTCTCCTACCACCCAGCAACCACCGCTACTCGCCTACTCACTTCTTTGACCTTCGACACCCACCGTTGCAGCCACCACCCAGTCACCCAACATTGTTATCGCCTCACCACTGAACATCACAATCTGCCTTTGTTGACTATATTGCAACCCGACACCACTCGACTCCCATCTATGATGATCGTCACTGTCCATGTTATTGCCACCTAGTGTTAGTGTGCCACCGTTAATTACCAAATATGTATTTTGTATTTTATTTATCAATTGATATTCTAAATATATACAATTGGCGAGAGCTCATGGTGTAGCGTAGAGCTGGCAAAATTTATCCGTTATCTATTTTTGGATCCATTGGGCCAACTATTTTAAATATTTGGATTAATTGGACTGTGGTATTTTGTTGGTTTGGGTTAAAATGGGCACCAAATAGAACTAAGGCTTAAAGTCACGGGTCGCGTTGGGTTGCAAGAAAAAATAGAATGGGTCGTATTGGGCAGATTTAGAAAAGAAGCGTGGACGGGTTGATAGACTACCGTCGCCCGTTGAACAACTACAGGAAGACTACCGTCGCTCGTCGAGGTCGATTATAGCCTGTAGAATTCCGTCACTCGATTGATAGACGACACTCGGTACAGTCGATTGATACTTGAATCCCTCGATAATCAATTTAGCCGATTGATATGCAGTTATGCACAGATTTGAAGCCCTCAACTACATTATAGAAGAGCAGAAGACTACACTCTCGAATCTGTGCCCTCGATTGATACTTGGTACAACCAAGTAACCAACTAAACATGTGCCCTCAATTGATACTCGGTTGATTAATTCCTCGACTCAAGCCCTCGATAATTGACTCCTCAATTGAAACACACATGTTTGCGGGTCGCTTATGAACATTCGATTGAAACACAAATGTTTGTGGGTCGCTTATGAACCGATTGAGTCTCTATCCTTGATTGATAATAAGTCGATTGACTCCTTTATTGCAACCCTCGATTATTCAGATTGATAATTCTATTGACTCTGTAAGTCTCTCTCATATATACATCCTACTATGCGATTTGTTAAATGTTTTATGTTGCATATTCTTTTGTCTTTGAAAGTTTTCTTATGTAGTAGATTTATTAATTCCATTGACTCTGTTGAATATTGTTCAAACTCAGTAAAATGTAACATCCTAGTTTTGGGTCTAGTAATTAAGTTCGCTTTAGGTGAGTAATTACTTGATTATTATTTGATTATGAGTTTACTTAATTAATTGATGACTTTAATTAAGTTTGATTAATTATATATATATATATATATATATATATATATATATATATGT